>CAJQZM010036909.1:10654-78935 GCA_907164665.1 Colias nastes
CACGGCAGCCGCAACGCACTGCACGCTACTTCACCCCGACACCCGCCCGAGCAGCGCTCGCCTGGTGAGTTACTAACTCAAACTCAAAGTCGTACTCAAAACTCAAACTCAAACTCAAACATTTATTCAATTAGACTTCTTCTAGAAGCACTTTTGAAACGTCATTAGGTACATATTTTTAACATTTACCACCGATTCGGAAAGCAGTATCTACGGAGAAGAACCGGCAAGAAACTCCATAGTTGCTCTTTTTAATCATGCCAGTTTTACAATTTAATTTTACAAATTACATATGTAACATCTATATTATAGTATAACATTATATATTATATTAATATGCCAAAGAACTGTCCTGTGGATTTTACGCGACAACCCTCCATGGGTTTTTATCGTCCATATATTCCTTAATACTGTAATAGGCTCAAACTTAAACTCAAGCTTAAACTCTTACTTGAACTCGATCTTATTCAGTCTTAGTCACAAATACTTATATTATATACAGATAATAAGTAAATCCAGTTTAACAACTTATGAATCTGCTTAGCTCATTTTTATTTTATTTTCTGTCTTTGAATGGCATATGCTAAAACACTGTGCGTAAACCACTGGCTTAGTGAATTTAGTGAGTTTAGTAAGTTTAGTCGATTTAGTGAATTCATTGGATGTGACTTTGTTACTTAAAGTATTTTAGTTCCAAAATTTATCGAAGCGTTACAGAATACTTTCGAATGCACGGATAAATAAAATATTATAAGCATATTCATATCAATGTACATAGCTATGTCGTTATTAGTAATTTTATTCACTTAAAACATGTAATCAGGTGTTGTAACAAGAAGATACTTATTACTACGTTACTACTCCACCAAGTATTAAAAGCGTTTTATTTCTCAGACCAGCCCCCCTAGCCAAGTGGCTTTCTGTTAGCGTAGCGTTCAATAGAATAGACTACTAATGTATGTAAGCCACTTGGCTAGGGGGGCAGAAGGATCAATTCACTTTGAACGAGTCTGTTTTATAATTACTTATTTTCTATTACAGGTCGTCTGTTCGGAGGCATATTCCCGGGCCGTCAACGCAAGCTGAGCGCATCGGGCATACCAGACACCAAGAGCCAAGTTGGAAAGAGCACCGAAGTTTAATCGACTCGCATTATCTACTCGGTTTTAAAATATCGATTATTTAATCGATTCCAGAAATCTCGATTTTCTCCCGTTCGAGGTTGTGAAGCGTTTCGAATGCGTTGATTTTTTCTTAAATCGATTGTTATCATTCCGATTTCTTTTGTGCCATCTTGAATTCCATTTTAGGTTTAGGGACAGTTCACTTAAGTGAAATACAGTTCATGCGTTCTCTGTCTAACATATGTGGGATTGAGAGTGATAGAGTAAGATGGCATGATATTTGACTTCCACTAACGATGTGATTGGTTGAAGTTTCAGGGTATTTGACTAGTAATGGTGCATTACTTTTTCTGGGCGTATTATAAGGCATTGGGAAGCCATTGGTCTTATGGTTAGGTTTGGGTTATACTTAATAAATACTATGGATGGATGGATAGGATTTTTCCGATTTTGACACTTTAAAATGTGCCAAGTAACAGATCGTTTAAAGCATTTTTCGCGTTTTTTAAAGTTTAGTGAGTAGAAAAAATGTTGATTCTATGAACTAACTTTTTGCATATATTTATTTGATAGAAGTTGAGGAACATATTGACTGAATAGAAAGTGAATGAATCGAGATCGGGTCCACGTTTTGTGTAGGAAATTAACGGTAAATAAATAACAAAATATGTTGAAACGTTTGGTTTTGATGACCGTTTTCTTGGTAGGATTATGGTTAACTTACCTATACACAGGAATGTTGTAATAATAAAACGTAAGGTCTAAAAATTACTTAATTAATTAAAACTTCGTAGGACATTAATAATTCTGTTAAAAATATCTTACAAGTTACACTAAAAAAAAACTATACATAATTACTTATGTATATTTATTATCTCCTGTTTAATAAAAACAGATTAAAGGGACAATATATAAATTTGGATATAATATTCAAAAAATAAACATCGGCTAATAATACAACGCGTACGAAGACAACGCAATTTCTTAATGTATTTGAAAACACAAAGAGTAAAAAAATTAATAAAATTCTAACCATATAAAAGTAATCTAACTTCGAAATTTTATCGCCTTTTCAATCAGTATACGAGTATAATATAAAAATCAATATAAAATTCTACATTAAGATTACCTTTTCTTAATACAAAACAAATATTAAAATCACATAAGAAATTGCGTCGTATAAAATTAAAAACTATTCGAATTTGACAAGAGAGATGAATTTTGTCAGGAAATTTTAAAATAAGGATAGTAGTTACAGGGTTATCCAACCAAAAAAAAAATTGATATTTAACTCAAAAAAGCTGGACAACATCTGAATAACTAAGGGTTTTGGATAGGTACTCGACATACAAATGTTACCATCAACGGAGTATTACAATAAATAATAATTATAATATGACGTCATTAAATAACTTCCTTATTTAGAATAATTTGTACATACGTTCAAAATATATACAATAGATGTTTATATTACTTTGCACAACTAATTCAGAATAGATATATCACGTTTATAACGAATTTAAAACATTGTTGAAAGTTATTGTTAGAGTTAGAGAAATTTTTGGAATTCATTAAAATTCTTATCGTGGAATAATGTTGTTCATTCTAAAGTATAATAGGCGTCCAAATACCATTCATTTCAGTCCAAATTAGTACTTAAAAATACAGATATTTATGATTATAGATATTTACTTCGTCCCGCTCTAAATGGAAAAGAAAAATTATTCATATATCACCCTAAAACCCTAATGTTACCTACAATTACCCAACATTACCATTTCACCTAAAATATTAGAGTTTAGGTATTTATATTTCTGGTTACATCCTAGTTATTTCATAAAAGAAAAAATAGGTAGTTATAAATGTTTCGACGAATTTTCTCGGAGGTAAAATTAAATAGAGTTGTTATTGGCTATCCTTGAGAGATATATTTTTTAACTACAGTGTCTCTTCAAATGGTCAGGAAACTTAAATATTTCCTTGGAGTATATTAGAAGAACTAGCGAAAAATACTATAAAATGTTAGTCATTCGATAATTAAAAATAGACACTGGAAATTTTACATGCACAAATCAATAGTTTTAGTCATTCCATAGAAAATCTAGATTCACTAGTCCTTCTAATATAGTCCTTAAATTTCTAAATACTAAAAACCTTACTATAAATAGCGTTAAAGTAGCCACTGTTGACTTTGTACCAGTTATTTAGGCTTGTTGTTTCTACTATTTGATACGTGGGTAGATAGAAAACCAATTGTTGAAAAATGTTCAGAGGATTTGCGTCCTTATTGCTTGTGACTTAAAACTTGTTATTGGATGATACTAATTATTTCTATGATTTGAATATTTGAACCTGGATAAATATGCTGGCCATAATTGATAACAAACGTGTTTTGTTATCTCTTTTAATTTTTTTATGAAAACATTATTTTGATTGAGAATTATCTTCTCTAAATTATCTCTCCTAAAAAGACTAAAACGTACTTAATTTATAATTAGTATCAGACAATAACGTATTTCCTACTTAATATATCGAAGAACGTTTTGTTCCTTCTACCTGATTGACTTTACCAATTATGTACAACTTACGTATACGTCTCTGTATGCTGTCCATTTTCCACGAATCTCCAAGTAGGCTAAGAAACTTTATTTTTTATTATATGTGTATACTTTGCGTTTCAAATAGTATAAAAAATTAACACATAGAAAAGCTAAGTGATTTTTGTCAAACTAAAAAGATGCAAAAAAACGAATAATGTCGGTTGTCAAAACTAGTTGAAACGCATAGTAACAGCGTACTGCGCAATCGCTAAAAAATAATTTATTTGATATGTTTTTTTTTTTCACTTAATACGTAATTTTTCGCGCTCTAAAAGAAAGTTGAATTTGGCGCCAAAATAACGTTCGTTCTTAAATGCGTTCGCGCCGTGCGTTGTCATACACACTTGAAGTGTCGACCATAATGTCACAATTGTTTACTAAACTTTTTAGTGTATTTTTACATATTTTAATGTTATAAAATAAAGAAAAGTATACATTTAATGAAAAAGCAGAATTTTTGTCCCAACCATAATGATCAGACAACTTCAAGTACCTTATTTTGTTAGAAACTGTATAACATTTTTTTTAAATATGTCATGTCAAAACAATTATTTCAATATTTTTGGTTTTATTCATGTAATGTGAAAATTAAGCACAATATAATGCTTCCAATGAATTAATTCACAACATGGTCGATGCTATTGTTAAAATTCTAAAGCTATGTACTTTTAAAATGTAATGCATTACGATAAAAGGAATTGATTATGCGTTTCGTCGTTGAATTTTGAACCTTATATACTTAAACGTAACTTTTAATATTGATCTTTAATATAAGGAGGGTTGTTGAATCACGTATTTCAAGCGACGTATTTGTAATTTTGTCTCGGAATAGATTTTTTTGATATGTTACAAATATGGATTTAGTTTCTTCTTACATATTTTTAATAATTTTAACGTAAATAATATCTTCCGAGTCCATATTTGAAACGTATCACGTGTGAAGTTGTTTGAAATGCTTTTGTAAATTTCGCTTGAAGCCAAAGATGTGTTTTGTGTTCACATTATTCCAACTGTCTTCTAAAATGTGTGCATTTTTTATGAATGAGGCTGTAGTGTCAAAGTAGCGCTATCTCTTTCTTACCCACTTAATAAACAGAGTTAGAACGAGACAGCTTCATTCATAGATAATTTATACGTACCATAGATAAAACAGATTATACCAACTATATTTTATCTGTTTATATTTTGTAAGTTCATTTGACATTTAAGTTTTTCTGTAAAATAAATCTTACTAACTTATTTACATGTATGTATATTGAAGAGGACATCTAATATATATCTTTTAGTTATTGTTATGTAAAATTAGAACTAAGCAATAAACGCGCGTGCGTATCCCTATGTATTGTATAATATAATGTTGTTGAGAGTTGCTACAACTAAGTCACTTACATTAGTTTTATTTAAAAAAGCAAAAGTGTATTTATTTATTAAATATGAATTAACATTCATGAAGAATTTTGTTGTTTTATTTATTCACCTTACTCATTTATTATCATAAGTTAATCGCACTCAGTGATTCAATTATTAAAATCGTAATCGAGGGCGTACGATAAATCTCTTTTTGATTACAAAGATGGCATAACAAAAGTATTAATTAAATAATTGCCCAATGCCCATCATGAACGATAATCCCCATGTTATGAAACTGGCTCTATTTAATGATATTTAAAACAGCGCCATCTAGTTGCAAACGAAAGTAATTAATTCGTGGGAATTATGTTGAAGCTTGATAAAAAATATGGATATGGATGTCACTGATGAATACAGGCACATACAGGTTAGAGAAAAAAAACACAGCGCTCCTCTGGGCTCTGTCCAAATATAAAATAACTGTATAGAAAGAAACTATGTTTTTATTTAGGCCCTTCTATAATACGAACTAAGTTATTCATTGCTTTTAAAATTACTTTTGAATGAAAGTATTAAGTAGCTAAATTAACGCTAGAAATTAGAATGAATGATTCAAACGATTCCAGTAAATTCGATATCTAGAGATATTATCTAGATGTTTTTTAGCTCACTACCTAGTTCAATTTCGTATTAAAATAGGCTGGAGTAACATAAAAGTTAAAAATAATATCATTCCTCACAATATAATTTATACCTATGTTTATCAAAGGAAGATTAACAGTTAACACATTTAAAATTATAGAAAAAATATCTTAAAGATACCTACCTATGTTCTTACGAAATCACTAATCAGTACACTATTGAATCGTTATTGACCTACAATTCACAACTGTATTCCGCATTATTGAGTCTGTTAATTTATACATAGGCCACTGTTACCTCGTCAACACAAGGGTTCTTTTCCGAACAAATGATCGTTCCAACCGGATGAAATGTTGTAACAGGTCAGCAGAAAATAAATATGCACCCAATTATGCTCCTGTATTTTTAATATCATTCCCAAAAATAATAGGTTCAGAACTTTTATGCGATTTTATATCATTTATATTGTAGGATTGGAAGTCTAACGCTATAGGCAGTACGTACTCTAGCGGATTATGCAACTGGCTTTATTTCTACGTTGGAAACGACAATATAACGTATTAACAAGTGTTTAAGTTATATTAATGATATATTTAGGTTTTAAAATGATATAACCAAAATTTATTTTCTCAATAAATTACCTTAATAATAGCAGACATCGAATTTACTAAAGGGCTCTATTTAATCAATTTGTCACGGTTCACAACCGTATTCGTCCCAAACTTGATAGATAGGACTGACAGGAAATATCCTCAGTAAAATTGACCTCCCTTTTCTACGGATTAAGTAAATAATTAATCAACCATATCAAATACATAAAGGTCTAAAAATGACTAATTCGTGGAAGCAGAATGGTAACAGTAGCTATGAAATTATCGCTATCAATAAAACCTAGCAGGGCTCAAACTCGGCTATCCCAGTATCAGCGTGACCCAATTTAAGCCGAAGCTCCCGTGTTTTTTTTAGAGTATATTTCTCTTATAATTTCCATACGCCTTTCGCGACCTAATTAGTCCTGAATCATGTAAGATTTCTTATTTACTTAACCTACTATCTCGTTTGCTTAAAAATATAAAAGGTTGCTTGGTAGAGATCGCTATTTAACCTTAACCTGTTGTTATATTTTATGTAATAATGTCGATATTTTTTAAATATTATTACCATTTCCTTGGTACAGCGCTTAGTGAGTGTAGAGCCAAGGGGACTGGGTTCGATTGACATAAGGATTAACAAAAAATATTCTAAGATAAGCTGATTGTCTGTTTGTCTGTAAAGAAACCTATTAGTGAAACAGACATAGAATGCATCTACTGAACAAACTGGTATATTATTGTATAAGTATTCATCTTTCCTTGTACCGATACCAATAACAGCCAAATAGGTAAACTTTGGGTTTTATATTTCAGAAAATTAGTAACAAAATTCATGTTATATTACTTAAGGATAATTCTTATAAGATAAAATTACTCATACATAGAGTACTACTACATAATATAAATTTATTTATGAAGCGAATCCTAACATCGCTTAACATCTCTGTTTCGTATGGCCAAGATCATGTATAACATTTTTTTCGTAAATTGTCCCAAGTCTGCAGTTTACACACTGTAATACAATGTTACAAAAATACATACAAAAAATCACAGATTTTATTGAAAAAATACTTAAAAACTCCAGCATTGCGGCTGACAACGATACATCGGCAGTTAGAAGTCTTCGCCACCCGCCTCCCCCTTGATCCAGGCTTAGCACGAAACGGACAGACACACGTGGACGTCTATATAACAATTTGTTTATATGTGTAGCGCAATAGCAAACGTCATTGGTTTTCTAGCCACGGTGGACAGGAAAACTGTGGAGTGGATCGAGATTCAGTTTGTTTTTTTGTGAAAGTATAGATACGTAATTTGTGAAGGTTACATTATCAATGCGTACATAGGTATAACAATATTCTTCTTGTGTTTTGTTTAATAAAAAATATAAGACTTTATTTACATTTTACATATTTTTATTTTAAGTGAAATCTGATAGATTAATAATGTGATATTTGTAAAAAAAGCGATTAAGGTATTCATCATAGTTATCCTCCTAAGACCCCGCGTACAAAATTTTGTACAAAATAAAATACTGTTATCAGACCCAGCTCTGTAATATAGTTTATAGTAGTAACCGCCCAGTGTACAATTTTTTGTACTTATTCTTTTAACAACTGTAATTTTTTTCAAATCTTCCCGCGAATAGTTTCACATGTCAAAATTACTTAAATAGTTTGTATTGTCCATGTTATCAACGCTGCCAATAAAAAAATAAGTTTAATGTCAAAACCAGCTGTGATGAACGACGAAACCTGCCGCTCCCTCGTGCTAAGAGTAAGTTTAAATCTCAAAATACTTATATAATCACTAGTTTTACCACGTCACTGTTAATGTTATTTGATACTATATGGTGTAAATATTACACACTATTAATATTTTTTGTGGCTGTATTGAATAAAGGTGATTCACAAAGTCATCAATTATTTTGTTCAATATTTTGTACATTGGTTCTCAGTATCAAACGTTAGGTATCTGCTTTTCATTGAGAGTATTTTTGTTTTTATTTTTGATCTTAATGAAAATGAGATTCTTCAGTGTCTAAATGAATCAGAATATGAGTCAGAAGCTGAAGAGGACCCTTTTGAATATAATGAGACAGATGACGAGTACAGGCCAGATGAAAGAGAGGAATCATCATCTTCAAGTTCTTCTAGTGAAGATGAACAGCCGCTTGTTGAAGATGACAATGATGTATATCATCACATAATTCTCCTTTTTTGCGAGGATCAAGTCGCAGCAGAACACAGACGTCGTCTACAACAGAACAGAAGTCGTCTACGTGGGACACGTGGTTGTAGTCGTGGAAAAAATAGTCGTGGGAGTCGAAGTCGAGCGCGTAATTTAATATTGCCTTAATAGAATTTAATCTCAAATTGAAAAATTTTGTTCTCTATTTAATTTCTATAATAAACTTAATTTTTTGCAATTTTGATTTATTATTTTCTGTGCAACAGTAAGACCCACTGTACAAAATTTTGTACAAAAGATAGAATGACAGAAGGTGACCAAAAATGTCCCATAGACACCTGGTACTACGTTAAAAATACTTTCGAAACCCAAAAATGTATAGCTTCAAAATTACGATGTTTTACGTCTCTGGGTCTGACAGCAAAAAATTAATTTGTGCATAATTTTGTACAGTGGGTTTTTACGACTACCTTTGGTAGTTCCGATCTGGGTCTTAGGAGGTTATATCGAAATTAATCTTATCACTTTTAAAGAAAAAAAAACTTCGATTACGCGCCGGGATTCGAACCCGCGTCTTTCGCCATTCCGGGGCGACGATTCAAATATAAAAAAAAAAAAAACTAAACATCACATTTAATACCTACTAAGTCTATTTAATTCTATTTCTGAGTCATTCCTAAATCGAAATTTCACTGCCTTACAGATACAAAGAAAGTCAATCATTTGTAAAATTTTTGCTCCACTGACTACTCCACAGTTTTCTCTGTCCGTTG
Source organism: Colias nastes (assembly GCA_907164665.1). NCBI lineage: Eukaryota > Metazoa > Arthropoda > Insecta > Lepidoptera > Pieridae > Colias > Colias nastes. The sequence goes on from CAJQZM010036909.1 coordinate 19,927, forward strand.
ATCGCTAGAGGGCTATCGGCGCTCACTTCAGTAGAGGTGACCACGTGACAATAGATACAACACGATTTTTTACCACAATTTTACAAATAAAAAAAGAAATTATAGTGACATGGCCAGTTTCAGCTAAAGGTAAGAGAATAAATATTAATTTATTTAACGATATATTAATTGGGTATGCTATAAAGTTAGTGAGTAATTTCTTTGTAATTTTAAAATTTTGTGTAATAATAAACTGAAAGTAATTAATTATTAAACGTATTGCCTACAACCACATATTTACATTTTTAAAGATTATTTTGATTAGGATTTTATAATTTTTTACATAATTTTTCTAATGCATGTGTATGTTTTTAAGCAATAGATATAACATTAAAATATCAATAATATATAATTATTTGACATATCAATAATTGAACACATATTTTGTACGTATCTTTACGTTCACTTTTATCTATAATACATATTTTTATATTGATTATAAACTAATGATACTTCACTTCAAACAAAAAAAAAAGCATTTTCCATCAACAAACAGTAAACAAACATATTTTCAATATCTGCTGTATCTTTTATAAAAGCACCAACCGCGACTTTTATTTTTACGAACGAAAATGACATCTGTCAAAAAATTTTCGCGCGAAAACATGACGTTCAACCGGGCGCGCCAACAAAACTGTATCGTAAATGCGAAACAAATTATACTCATTTAGTGATAATTTAATAAACTTAACTAAATTATAGGCATTTAATTCAATTTAAGTTCATGCGTTGCCGCCTGTTGTTACTTCTGGGCGGTCAATCACCCTCCTATAGCATTGTGTTACAAAACAAAATACCTTTGTCATGATAAATAAATAAAATTGTTAAAATTTTGGAATACCTATTAAATTAATTAAAGCGCTAATTTAGTCATAATCATAAAAATAGATTCGTTGATTTCTTGAAGATTTGCTAAGACGTTTCGTAATGATTTTCGCTGAAATGATATTTTTGTAAAACTTATATTAGTGAACTTTAATAACTCGATTGGGATCTTAAATTTCTTAAAAGTTTTCTTATCTAATGGTCTAAGATCCGAACATAAGGCGAAATTCAACGGCGTGATAATAGAATGAGACCAATTTTATAATAAATTTAGTCTATTAAAAAATGTATTAAAAATGGGTTGACTGGGAAAATCCTGGACAGGACATTTTTAATGAATTAAAAAAAAAATTTTTTTTTAATTAATTGCAGTATCAAGATGATAAAAAAAAATATAATAGACTTAAAGTATGAAACCTACAGAATGTGCAGTCATAGTCGTTTTCTAATATTTACCGGGACAAACGGCTAGGTTGGCAGGTATAAACAGGTATGTCGGTACCAGTTACTTTCACTTGATAGGATGATGAAAAAAAAATTATGTCAGCACTGTTTTATTACAAAATTGTTTTATTATCTCGAAACTGCAATTAATAAAAAATTAAAATAAATGTTTTTTTTTAATTCATTAAAAATGTCCTGTCCAGGATTTTCCAAGTCAACCCATTTTTAATACATTTTTTAATAGACTAAATTAATTATAAAATTAGTCTCATTCTATTATCACGCCGTTGAATTTCGCCTTATGTTCGGATCTTAGACCATTATGATATAAATGAGTTTTGAATAGAGGAGTACTTTTTTATTAGTTTTCAATGAAAAGAGAGTCTTTATGAGAGAATTTCTTTCATTTTAGGTACTTACTCAAACAGCTATCGCGGTGTATATATACCAAAAATCTTTTACAAAGCCGTTTGTATTAGATTCTAAGTAGAATATTACCACATGTATTCTATACTGACATTAATTATTAGATTCTATCGATTCGACTTTACAAAACGAATCAATACGAGATTTAATATTAGTGCATCATTATAAAGTTTAAAGAGATTAAAAATATGGGTCATGTAACAGATATGTTATGCTCTATTTCATGTTTAAGGGTAGCAAGGTCATTTAACATTTCTTCAATCTTTACTGGATTATAAACTAAACTCTATGTACTTATTGTAAGAATTTCTGCTGATGATGCCATGAAATTTGTACCTGTGTTCTTCATTTTGTTGGACATTCATTTCACTCTATATTGACATTCTACTCAACTTTATAGAATCGATTGACTCTATAATTTTTTTAGTAACCATTCTTTACTTTCAGTTTTACTTTTTTTATCTATATTATAAAATATAGGTACGTCTAGTTTAAAATAACAATTTCAAGAACATTATTTCCGCTTCTCCTAATTTTAATGAATCGTGTGATCACACACTAGCGATGATAGCGCTTGCAATATTAGTTTGATATTCGTTTAAACCGTAATGAGCTCTATGAAATTTCTTAAAAGTAGATAGGATATTAGAAACTTAAAACTATTAAGCCTGTAACTTTTTGGATCATGAGGGCTTTTGATATCGTAAATATTTTTATAAAATAAAAATTTGTCGGGATTCGCTAGAGGTAGATAAGAGTTGTTTTTTTTAATCTATCATATCAATGATACATGTAGTTATTTAATACCTAGGTTAATATATTTTATTGTATAAATAGATGGAGGAATCATTAGATGGCCGTGAGAGCGGCCACAGCGCGGCTGGCTTCGACTCGGCGGCCATTTTGAATGATGACGTATCACCTACTACCAGCTTCTGTTATAACATACCGAATTTATTTAACAGGTAAAAGAAAACACATATTTATTTATATTTATATTTAATAAAGATGCTCATCAAAATTTCTCATAGTAAATAAATAAAGAATAAAATCGATTGTTGAGTTGGGTTTCAGAACCGCGTTAAATTCCAAGGCTTTCACCGATAAACGCTCTCGCTTTGAAAGTGTACCTGAAAACAAAAACAAAATGTTATTTAGGTCAATACCTATAGATTAAAGAAGCTCCTAAATTAAAGAAAGTGGTAGGCTATAACAATTATATATTATTGGAACCTATTTTTTTATGTCTACCATCTGACCCACGAAACTTCGTCTGCTCTGAAAGAAATTATTTTACGTTTTTCCTCATTGTTGCAACATTATTAGTTGACAATCCACTTCTACGAGGTATATAATAGCAACCTAAATAAAATGAATTATTTCATTCCAGTCTAGGTCCTGCGTCCCTATGTGAGAGATCTGAAACTGACGTACCTGAAAACTATCCGAGCCAGGAACCCACGGACGAGGTGGAAAACCATCAGTTTGAAGATGATGAAGAATACTCCCCTAATTCTAGTGAGTTTGGTGTTTAAATTGATAAGAAGTAAAGTTTAACAACAACTCTACATTTTAGTAGAGTAAAGTTTATCAACTCTGTAAAAGTAGAGTTTAACAACTCTATTTTTAAATTTAAATTCTTGTGTTATGCCTAAACACTTATGTTGAACTTATTTATTCTGTTCACTTTAAAATACTTGTGTAATTTCATTTCAAAATCGTTGTATTATGTTATAGGTGCCAAAAGCGGTGATATTCCTAAACGTAAACAACGAAGATACAGGTAATTATATAAATCCTAACAATTCTGTTGGAAAAGACTATGATTTGTTTACAAGAATATTATCATTTTTTTTATAATTATTATAAATCCTACCCATAGGTTGCCTGGTAGAATTCGCTTAGTAGCGATAAGGCCGCCTTTTTAGCTTTATAGCATATAGTCTGTTTATTTTATATATGTATTTACTTGGTGCTGAATAAAGTGAATTTATTATTATTATTATAAATTGCTCGACTATTTCAGTCCTTACAATGTTTTCTTACATTATTGATTGAAAATTATTGAGGAGATCACTCTCTACTTATTTTGCGCGTCTTTTGCAAACTTATTATATTGAAGATTAATTTATAAGATGAAGTGCATTTACATCAAACGAACATAGAGCTAGAGCTAAACGAAACTAAACTCGTATTCAGTGTTGTTCAGTATTAACTATTAGAACATTACATATAATCTTTTCGAACGCACTAAGAACAACAAAAGAATTTTCTACGCCTGTTTACACTAAAATAATTTGACATAGTGGTGTTAGAATTAGCATTCTCTCGTTTGATGTAAATTCACCGTTACAGAATCGTACAAAACCAACACGAAAAATTACTTGAAATAGTGTATTCGTATAAATTTTTATTACTCATTTTAAATATATCTCTAAAATTTTCAGAACAACATTCTCAAATATCCAATTAGAGCAGTTAGAGGCGGCATTCCACAAAACCCATTATCCTGATGTGTTTTTTAGAGAAGAATTAGCAATGAGGATAGACCTAACAGAGGCTAGAGTTCAGGTGAGTCTGATATTTCTAAATTATTCAAACAATAACACAAATATATAAATTAAATAGTATTTTAAAAACATTTAACAATTATTGTTGCTACATAATATTTTTATGGTAATTAAAATCAGTCTGTGACCAATAGGTATAGGTATACCATGCGGGAATAATTTTATTAAAAAACTACTCCTACGCGAATGAAGTCATTGGTATAGGCATATAATTAATATATTATTACGTAGGTACTTTGTAGGTACATCTTTTGTTATCATTGTAATCAGGTACTCAAGTAAAATTAGAACGATACACATTATTGAGTAAGCAATATTTATATATTTTGTTACATTGTAGGTCTGGTTCCAAAACCGTCGTGCAAAATGGCGTAAGCAGCAGAAAGCTGGCTGTGAGCCGTACCCGCGCGCAGCCCGCTCGCCGGAGCAACGGTCACCGTCATCACTGGCTCTGGAGATGAGAGATTTTATTACTATACCAGGTATTACAAAAGTCTAATATATTTGTGGCTAAAGATAACATTATCTTCCATTTATCATTATCAGAGAATGATGAATTCAATGTGAGACCTTATCCTAAAATATTTTAACTATCAATCGAGAGTTTTAGCTAAGTTTATCTTAGCCTCTACCTGCTTAATTATTATCTGAAAAAATTATGTTTTAAACAAAAGCGAAGCCGTCTTAAAATTTATCAGTGTTTAATTAATGTAATATAATGGCGTAAATACCCTATTTTTATAAGAAATTTCAATATATTAATAAATACAATTATTTGCAGTGTCGTCACCCCAAATAATAAACATGGCTGAAACATCACACCAAAATAACTACGTAACGAAGAATAAGCAGCCTGCACCCGCCATACATATTTCTGCTTTACCAACGCGGCAGAATCCTCAGATCGACCTGCCTACATTTTCAATTCCTCTCCAATATAACCTCGGAGGTTTCAAAAAAGTAGACGAAGATGTTAATCTAGACTTAGAAACATCCGAAAACGCATCACAGAACCACTGGGATGCGAGAATGATGCCAAACTTCAATTTAATGCATATAAAACCGTTGCTAGAAAACCGTGACAATAACGACATAGCCGAAGTTAAGTATGAAGTCAAAAATGAAACTGTTAGTAGATCGAATTATAACGAATTACCAAATATTAACAGAGGGCCTATAGAATCTGAAGATATATTAGGAAAAGAAACAGTTAACGAAGGACAAACTATTTCTCCGGATTTTGAAATAGAACGATACCAATATGATGAAAACGAAAAAAGGTTTAGGGAACCTTTCGATGAAGGAATTATGGAAGATGGTAGAAATGATTTTGTATGTGAAAACGACTTTCTATGTAAGAATAATTATGAAAAAATCGATGGCAAAAGAAACGAATTTGAAGACTGTCATTTATTGGACGGTGAGAGTAGTGGTATGAGTAATTTTGAAAATAATTTATAAGTTTTGAGTTATAGTTATAATATATTGTATAATTTTATCTGTTACATATCCCATGTGCAATAAATAATTCTAGTCATTGTTATATTGTTTTATTTTATATGAAACCTTATTTTAAAATCACAATATATTTCTTTGGTTGGTCTTCATGGTGAAGGTATATTCATATTCTTACACCATGAAGAACAACCAAAGAAATTTATAACCTACTAGCGGTCCGCCCCGGCTTCGCCCGTGTTACATATTTCGCAATAAAAGGTAGCCTATGTTCTTTCTCAGGGTCTAAAGATTGTCTGTGCCAAATTTCATCAAAATCGGTTGAGAGGTTTAAGCGGGAAAGCGTAACAGACAGACAGACAGAGTTACTTTCGCATTTATAATATTAGTAGGGATACACATACAATATGATAGTTAAGGTAGAATATCTTAAATATGATTTAAATTAACATATTATTTTTGACTTTTTATAGCATTTAGTAAAATTTTAAATGAGTAAGCGTCTTCGGTCTGATTAAATAGATTCTTTTTTTTTTCGTTAACTCAGTTACAAACTTAAGATTTTTCGTTTTTAATATTTTCCATCACACAAAGTTCATGTAGTTTCCTTCTAGAAGTTTCGTTAATCTTGACCTCGGTTCAAACACGCCATTGAAATTATTTCCGCAATTGAAAACGTAACTATGTATTTTAAGGCTTATCATAAATCTTAGAGGTCACCGTTCATTACGGTTGACGTAAACTTAGCTTTATTTTTATATTTTTATAACATAGATGTATAGATCTTGATAAGCTTGTGATTTATTCTTGAAACCTGAAATTAGAACTTAAGAATTCATTTTGAGTATATTTTAGAGAATGTTCTATTTTTGAGAGATTTTATCTTCCATAGACATTAACAACATGTGGGAGAGTAGATTAATTTTGATAATATTATTTACCTATTATAAAATAATTTATATATGTTTTAATGTCATTCATGTTTCACTGTTTAAAAAGTAAAAAACGACATTCTGACAATCTGACTGAAGATAATAACCCCATGAAGTTCAAAATTCAAAATCAAAATTTAATTATATTCATCTTCATCTCCTAATGCAGTAAAAACATTAAACATAACAATTATAACAGACATTTATCCACCAGTCCACTATATTAATCACTTTTCTTTTCATTCTTTTTCAAATAAATCGTCACAATTTTATACAGTAGATAATTTACTTAACGCATAATAATTAATGTTCAAATGTTTTCCGCCTATTATTTCAGCCACATTAACGAACAAAATTAACGTTATAACCATTATGCAAATTTTAATAATCTATTATTATATGAGTAGCTTTGCGCCCGCGGCTTTGCTTTGTGTAAAACCTAACAAATGATAAAATTCACTTCAATCACTCTATCTATGAAATAAGCCATCAAAATCTGTCGCGTAATTTTAAAGGACGGTGGAAAGCGATTTTGTTTTGCATGAGACTAGCTGTGCCCCGCGGTTTTACCCGCATTGCTCCGCTCTTGTTAGTCTTAGCGTGATGATAAATATTCTACAGCCTTCCTCGATAAATGACTCTAACACAGAAATATTTATTTAAATCGGAACAGTAGCTACTGATATTAGCGCGTTCAAACAAAGAAATAAACTCTTCAGATATAAATCTGAAGAGTTTTTAAGTAGTTATCTTATATACTAAAGTAATTTGCTCCTTCCAGTTCTATATATCAATGGTATATACTAACGATTTGTAAACTGCGACAGTTCGCTAGCGAAGCGAAGTGGATAATATATAAACATTCTGACACATTGTACTTCTTTTGTCACCCGGGAAATACTTTGAAACATTTTCAGGGACATTATGGAATCATTTTTTATTGTATGGAGCATGATGAAATGTTAAGATGGGCTTTTTTTTAAATTATAATAATTTATATTGAAAAATTAATGTTTTACCTAAATTATGTATTAGAAAGGCTTTTAGTCTAGGTATTGCTGACACGTTGATGGACAAGACACATTGATTAAAGTTGAAATATACGTCTTTACTACTAAGTTGCAATTAGCACATTTAACATTTTAGAACATAACATTAGCAAAGCAAACCATATTACACTAATTTACGTGTTCGACTTTTTTGCTACTTACACTTTTATTTTATTAGTCTACTAGCTGCGCTCCGCGGTTTCCCCGCGTGATTCCACTTCTGTTGGTCTTAGTGTGATGATATATAGCCTATAGCCTTCCTCGATAAATATCCAATCTATCCAACACCGAAAAATGTTTTCCAATCGTACCAGTAGTTCTTGAGATTAGCGCGTTCAAATAAACAAACTCTTCAGCTTTATCTTAATATATATAAATCTCGTGTCACAATGTTTGTCCTCAATGGACTCCTAAACCACTTAACCGATTATAATAAAATACGCGCACCATGTGCAGTTCGATCCAACTTGAGAGATAGGATAGTTTTTATGAAAAAAAACGTAAACATGTAGGTACCACGGGCGAAGCCGGGGCGAACCGCTAGTAATATTAGTATAAATAAGTTTGATAGTTGAAGTCTACAGACTACAGCGATAATAAGTTTGTTCTTTTAAAATATAAAACACAATGTTAACACGCTTCATTGCGTATTCACAAATTGCATTCGAATTCACGAGTGTGCAGAAATCCATTCAGCATGATTACTCCGCTGTTTTCATAGCTCAGTTCAAATTCTTGCTTTAATTATAGTTATGTAAGTTTCAAAGGAAATATCGCAATTTCATTGCTCCGAAGGCAAGGGTCGTTTTGTCGGAAAGAAGCTGTTTTAATAACAACTATGCTTAAAATAAAAATTTGAATGGAAAATGCTTTCTTTGAGTTGTGTGTTTATTAAAATTAGTAAAATATGAAGGATGTAAGATGGGTAGTATTTTGAAAACATTTTAGAAGGGGCTTAGAAACCGGATTAAAATGTTTGGAAAAATATTATATGTACATTTAGAAGAGAAAATTATAAAATTAACTAGATCTCCGGTCGTTCTTTCTCGGCGTTATATTTAAAGAAATAAAACACTTTACAAAGTATTAAAAATTGTTTAAACTGGGATTTTGCTATCTTGAGATAAACACTTAGCCATCGAAAGACTGTTAAGAGTTCTAACAGACGAACGGCAAGTTGTGAACGGCAGAGGCTACTTCAGCCGTCGGCGCGTCGATGGCAGCAAAGAATATTATGTCGACGGCTGCCGTCGACACGGAAATATGAATGCCGTCAAAAGTCAAACGCTTTTGTCAAAAGTCAAAAGTTTGCTATCAACGCAAACTGCAAGCGTCGCCACTTGTCGACGGCAGCCGCCGGAATGTGACGACGGCTGAAGTAGCCTCTGCCGTTTACAACTTGCCGTTCGTCTGTAAGAACTCTATAAGATACTCTGACACCCATTGGTATTCTGAGAATTTTAAAAAGTTCTTCAAATACTACGTTATTTATTTTCACGATACTTTATAATTTCCTTGTTTCGTGCGTTATATTTTTGAGAGAAAAATAGGAGTGTTCAGTAATTACTAGAAAATTACTTCGCAGCTTAACTTTCAAATACATTGCCATACGTTATTATTTGGAGAGTATTAGAATGGTTCAGATATTAATCATATGTGTATCATTGCACAAATCTCACATTTTCCTAGTTTCCACCAACATTGGCTATCATGGCCAAATGTTGGCCAAGATAACTATTGTTACTATTTTGTCATAGTTCCTACCTGGCTCAATATATCGCTCTCAGACTCGGTGCTAATAAAACAGGTCAGCTAGCCGTCTGGGTCGAATAAGATGGCCATAAATTTGAATGTTTTAGGACGATTCATTTATTTAATATTTGTGAATTTATGGACTCTAGAACTTTTGCGGTTATAACGAATGAATAAGGTATATTTAGATTAAGCAAATATGTTACACTTAACTATTATTTTTCATAGGCGTAGATGATTATTTTTGATGTCAATTTTTAGTACCTATAATAAATTATGAACTTTAAGGTAGTATATTATTTGTAAATATAAATATAAAAATTGTACATATAATACAATATTCAACACTACTTAGCATCCATGAAAAAATACACATTCTAAATAATATATACCAAGATGAAAATTTCGAAGTTTTGTTTGCCATATAATCGCAACTCCAAATTTCATTTGCCCATTTCTTCATTTGTACGACGTTTTACAATCCAGACGAATGAGTTCCAGACATACGAAATCTAAATGCACAAAATCCAGATGACCGTAATCCATATGCACGAAAGCCAGATTTTTAAAACACAAATTTTTGAAATACAGTTGATTGATATCCAGACAAACAATGTCCAGATTTTTGAAATTCAAATAAACGATATCCAGAAAAACGAAATCCTTCCAGGGGGTCGCAGCACGAACCTAACCTAACCTACTGAATAGATTTTAACACTTAATCCTTTCTGTTGGGCAAGTAAAACAATAGCGAGTCGGGTCGCAGTTCAAACCTAACCTAACCTACTGAGTCGAATTTGACACTTAAACCTTTCTGTAATGGGCAAGTAAAACAATTTACTTAGTGGTAATGTTTATTTTCAGGCAATAGTAAAGGTATAATCACGATTGTATGGGAACCAAATAAAGAGATTATGAAAATCTGGCAATAGTTTATCTGCTATACGATTATATGGGAACCAAATAAAAAGATTATGAAAAGTTGGTAATAGTTTATTTGGAAAATGGTACTATGGGAAACAAAAAAAAGTATTCTGAGAATCTGGTATAACTATATCTGGATTATGAGAATACGGGAAACAAAAAAATACTTTTTAAAAATCTGGTTTTGGTGTATCTGGAAATTGATTCATCTGGGAAATTAAAAAAGGAATTTTATAAATTTGTCATTCATAACATCTGTCTTTTAAAAGTTCTAACATCCGTTTTCGGGATTTTAAGATTCGGGTAATAGAAATTCGAGTTTTTAATAGGTTACCATTTGTGACACTATGTTAAACATGAATTTTGATAAAATTTGTAATTTGGTGGGATATCTCACTTATCGAAAATGAAAATGAAATCTTTATTTTGGGTCATTTAACCAAACTAATTAAACATTTTTTTATTCATCATATTTATCTATTCTATAATAATATATGACCCCTAAAATAAAATATATCCCTTGTAGTTATACTACAGCTACCCTATTCGTAAAAGTAACGCACGCAAACCGCCGTTCAATTGGTCTTTAACGGATTTGATAACGTGACCCGGTTATTGTTTGAAATAATATAAGCTTCTATTTGTAGGGGTGAATATGAAATTTGATAAAACACCTTAGCTTTTTGACAATTTGTATCAGAGCAATAGAAATTATTAGATTCAATTCATGGGTAGGGACAATAAGGTTCAGGAAATGATAATGGTTGAAATAAAAACATATTATTTTGTTATAATATTATGTGAAAGATATGAATATACTCAAAAGATGAGTATGTTAAAACATATTACTTGAGTATATTGTAAAACAATTACTTATCCAAGAAGCTAGCTTATTATGATTATTATATTATTCTTACGTGGCCGGTATCAATATTTAATACTTTCAACAAAATACCATATTTCAAAATATAGATATAAAATGTATTTTAAAGTACATTAAATAAAGGTTTATTCGAAATTCCTTCCCGAAAGTTTATTTTTAACAAAACTTATCGTACTAGAATTTAAGCACTCCTTTACAGTTGTAAAACTTCTAACAGCGACCACAAATGAGGCAAAAGCTTTTAAAATTATAAAGTCATTTTTCTCCACTTTGTCAAAGAAATGCACATCTTATTGTACTCATTTGACAAAATCTACGCTCGCATTCATAAATGTCCTTCGGTGTTAAATTTCGATTTTTCTTATTTAAAATTTAATTCTTAAAATAAACTCTATCACCATGACAATACAGTTCAAAACGTCGTCCCCTAATTTAAAGTTTTGGACAAGCTAATATGAACTGTGGAAAGCAAACAGTATATTCTAAAAAGTTCTCCTTGCTACACGAATATAAACTTTATAAATGTCGGGATAAAGCCCATTGTTACAATTATTACTAAATCGAATTCGGACATTCGTGTCCTACGCACACATTCACAATTTTTACTCACCTATCCAGATGAGCTTGATTTAATTAAAACTTTAAATTGAAGCAATAGAGTTGAAAAATGTACGATAGCTCTCACGTAGCTGTGACTTGTGAGACTGTGGGGTGCATTCGCTTTTCCGGCACACATTAGTGTTAGAAAATCTGATTAACAGGTAAATTTGAACTCAACATTAATAGCGATAGAGTTCACAGTTCTATCGTAGAGTGTTTGGACTTGCTGCTTTCTAGAGGTCGTATAGTAGCCACGGTTGAGGGCTTAAAGGGGTTGGCGGGGGTGAGGGGTGGCGTGAGCAGATAGCTTTTTCAGGTCTACTACGTTAGTAGAATCGCGGCTGTCGTGGTGTGAGCACGCACAGCGCGTTATGGAACACACATACCTTTTCGATTTTTTTTAAAACGTAATTTCTTTGCAAATAATGCTTACTTAGTGGTTGGATTGTGCTGTGCTTGTAACGTTGTGACTTGAACGTCTTGGTTTTATTGAACGCAAGATTCATCTGGAGTATACGTATGACCTAGTTACAAAGATTGAACACGTTTAATTTAAAAATTCTGATTCACATAAATTGAGTTAAATAACACAAAAAATGTTAGATAATAAATTGCGACGTGTGCTTGTCGATAAGCGCTGGCTCAATATTATGTAACATGACGAAGCTAACACTGCTTTAGAAGGTTCTAAATTAAAATTTGTGGGCATTTAAATCCAATTGGATTAGTTAATACAGTATCATTTTTGAATATTGAATGTGTCTTGATATGTGTAGTTGTTCATAATTTAGCACTTACTACGTCGTTAATTAAGTATTTCATTTGTATTTATATTAATAAAGTAGAGATTATTTAATAATATAATATAAAATAAAGTAAAAAGGTACAAATTCGCATTCAAATGAGATGAGAATACTTGTATTTAAAAGTAGAGTCCGTCTAGTTTTAGTGTGAAAAGCGCGCGAATCATACAATTTGCAAATGGCGGGAAGCACGTTTTTCATCTTTTCTATAGGTTTCATACGTAACAATATGTTGTATATGTTTGTATTGCATTCTTATTTATTTTGTCGCGTGTGAAATGCATGAGTATTGTTTTTTTAATGTTAATATTTATTCTATTGGCATTTAAAATTGTTGAATAAACTATTTTAAATTCGTAACATATTAAAAATAAGAAATTGCAAAAAAAATAATTGACTTTATACCAAAGCATTCTTCATATAAATCCAAACATTTAGTTAGCCATTTTTTAACAAAAGTAACATATTTTGTATATTTCAAGGAAATATTCTTACATCAAGCCTATACGACATTCTATACGTAAATAATCAATAGCTTGACTTGCCCTTAATAAGACAACCTAGGCTGAACTTTTCATGCCCTGTCCTCCACGACTACTCGATCGGTCAAAGAACACACTTCAGAACAGTGTTGAACGAAAAAACAAATACCTTGGCTTTTGCTGATACTGTTTCGGCTCTCTGACACGGTTTTATTTTCATGTTTAATTAGAGGCAAAAGAACTTATCACTACATAGTATAAAACAAAGTCGCTTTGTCTGTCTATATGTCCCTATGTATGCGTTAATCTTTAAAACTACGCAACGGATATTGATGATTTTTTTTAACAGATAGAGTGGTTCTCCAGGTAGGTTTAAAGTATATAATTTATTTGGTTTTAGACAAAGCGGGCGAAGCCGCGGGCGGAAAGCTAATAATCTATAGAATTAATAAATGTTATAAGAGTACAAAGTTTAGCGTTACGATGTTACGTAGATACGCCTACGGCGTAGCGCGTGTGCTACGTTGTAGTACTACAGCGTAGAACTTGGGGCTTTATGTGAAGTATTCGTATTTCGTAACCAACTCCAATAGGTTAATGTTTTTATAAGTAATTATTTTATGAAAGTTTTTATAGAAGTAATTACACCAGCATTATTTGATGATTTTCTTAAATAACTAAGTACATAATTATAATTATTGTAATAATGGAAAATGAAATCGAAAGTTACTAGTAAGTTAATTTATTTCTAATCGTTTACGTACAAACTTAAATAATATTTAATATATTTTCTTACACCGACCATTACATAATATCTTATGTTGCTTTATAAATATGAATATTAAAATAATAATTTATGTATGATTTTCTACTTTACACAAAAAATAAAACATTGCGAATGATCGTGTCTTCCATCAGGTTCTATGGCACTGACATTCTCTTCTATGAATGTTTATTTATTCACATCGCTCTCGTACATAAAGCTAAAAATATTCTGTATTTTTATTCAGCCAATATCTGTTTCTATGCTTTATATTTCTTGTAAACATAAAAAATCTACAAAAAGTAAAAAACCAGCAATATGTAATTTGTGACCTTTTAAAATGTTAATCATTATTCGAAAAATAATATCCCAGTTAAGATGATATTAAATTATGAATAACTGAATACAATACATAAATTTAAATTAATATAACTATATTGACATAGTAAATAGGTACACCTTATATATGAATCCATATCTCGTAGATTACTGAGCTCCTGCTTAGCAATAATGTACAATTCGAATCACATACATTGTATACAGTTTTGTCTGTACGTTGTACATGTATAATATAGAACCTTTGCCCTTGGCAGTTCGGCCGTGGAAGTCATTTCGATAATCGATCGACTCTTTTACTTCATACAGAGAGATCTTGTCTCGTGTTTCGAATTAAAACCTTTGCTTTCTTTAATAATAATTAAGTAGATTTAATTATGGGTTAATTAATATAATGTATCGGTGAAATTCAACTGTAGATGTGATTAAATTATTCCATTATATTAAACACGTTATGGTCTTTAAAAACATAATAGTTTTCATAACGCTGTTTTATGATATTGTCAGTAAATTCTCGACATTATCCATGTAAAAACATAATATTTAAATAATGGTGCAAAAATTACTAAGCTTTAAGAACAATACTATAAATAGTTTAATCAATATAATATAATATATAAATATTCAAAAGTAAAACCGTAAAGGTACATTGTAACTCATTAGTTTTTTAGTTGTTAAAAAATTAATGTATAAAAGGTCAAAATCATTGAAAAGGTAACATATTCGAAAATTGATGAGAAAACTCCATAATTGTGTGCCTCTTAATCAAATTTCTCTTAAATAAAAGTTGAAAAGAAAAGTAATATGCGCTGAGATTTCTCGAAAAGTTTAATAACGTATTAAGAATTCATAATGCCTCCGGAGTTAAGATTAAAACATACAAACGATTCGACAATTCCGAGGATTTTCGATAAAGTACCTGTTCTTATAATGCGAAGGAAACTTGACACTTTATTTTTGTTTTTTTCCAAATACCAAATACTATAAAACTAGTATAACACTTTATTATAGTATTTTACAAAGGAGATTTAAAACCTAATAAATTATACATAAAAACCTTCATCTTCAATCACTCTATCTATTAAAAAAACCGCATCAAAATCGGTTGCGTAGATGTAAAGATTTAAGCATACATAGGGACAGAGTAAGCGACTTTGTTTTATACTATGTAGTGATTATTTTATTTAACCTTTGCGCGAAAACATATTTTTAAGCTGTTATTGACCTTACCTTGCCCTCAGTTGATGGCGGTCAGAAACACCATAAAGTGGTCATCCAAACGCCGCCCGCGCCTAATGTAGCTTAACCCACGGATCGTTTACCAGCTCTAATGCAACTAGACTGATTGTTTTTCCTTTTATTACGTTTTTGAGGTGACATTATTCACATAAAATAAAATAAGAATGAATATTACTGCTAAGTGGCGCCGCTTATAAACTGTACTTTGTTTTTTTTTTGTATAAAATTGTTACAATATCTCCTTCATGTGCATTAAAGATTTAAATTTTACAAGATGTGGAGGCATAATGTTAAACCTTATTTCTTGCATTATAATTTACTCCAAGGTAAAACATAAACGTTCAAGTCACAATAGGTACAGCACTATCATATTGCATAATATAATCTATAATGCGTGAACTTTATTAATACAATGGGCAAATACAAAGTGGCGTACAATTAATTATTTGTACAGTTATTTTCAGATTCATACACAAATTAAACAGAGAGTATTTACACATCTTTTCGGCAAATATATTATAATGTAATTAAGATAAATATATAGCGGTTGCGTTGTGATGTAATAACAGATGACGAGCGAGCGCTATGGCCTTGCAACTGTGGGTGTTAAAGAGGATAATGGGGGGTTAGGGGTTACAATGTGTGTGTGGTTGTGCGTGCTCGTGCTGGGGGTTAGTAGTGTTGGGGCGAGCGAGTTCCCCGAGAGAGAATGCTGCGACCCCGTGTACCCGCCGGCCACGGCGACCACCGCGGCGCCGCCGGTCACCCATCCTGTTGGGAAGATTGCAGGTAAGACAAGATTAAATAGATTTTTATTCTGATTACGAAGCAGAGGCATGTAAGGAAAATAAGTAGGTTTCTTTGTGAAATTATATGCACAACTTCTGTTAGTTCTTTGCATATTAAGTTACGTTCCGTTTGATACATAAGTAACAAATTATAAAATATGCCACTTTTTAATATTTTTAACGTTTAATGATAGAAATATGAATATAATAGATGATGAAATACAATATTTAAAAGTAGACTATCATGATATAATGACAAAGGTTTTTTTGTTTTAATTTTTTTCTAGCTTAATATAATACTTAATATTTTTTTAATAACACAATAACATACCTACTTATAGCCAAGAATTATAATTAAAGGCGCAAATTACATGGGTAAGTAGCTAATTACCACTTATTATCTATTTTTACTTTAGTTATAGATTATTTTCATACATATACTTAAACGTCTCACTCACTGAATTAACATGCTTTTAGGTCAAATTTTGAACTTATATTGAAATAATATTTTATAAGGTTTTTCGTCTTTTAAAATACTTGGTACTTTATTATATTATAATTAACAAATTATTCTTGATAGAAACTTTCTTCAAAAAATAATATATACTTTGCTATTAGGTTATTCAAGACGATGGATCTTTAAGAAAAGTACCGTAGATCTATCTCAAACTTTATCTAGTTTGAATATTTAATTGATATGCCATCTTACTGATTAATATTATAGTTAAAACTATATTAATTTTATTCATATTGTTTATGTTCTTATGAAATAAGGAATATTCGATTGTTTTCAATTCAAAAAGTTCCCTTGCAAAATAATAACAATACACACAATTATAAGCAAATTAATAAAATAACGTAGATTGATATTTTCCAAATAAATACACCTTTAAAACTTACACATCTTTTAAACTGATTTCAAATAATCTATAAAAGCCTGGTCCACACAGAGCGAGCAGCCTCGCGAAGCAATTGCTGCGCGAAGCAGCTCGGTCAGTGTGGACGTGGCTTTGTCAAGGAAAACGTTGTCAAGCAATCGGTCATCGTATCATATTTGATATTACTGCGTGGAAACCTAATTAACTAAATAACAATCAATACTAACTTCCATTGCAACTTGTTGCTTATTTTTTAAACGTAACACATCAGTATTGTCAACACGACTAACAAAACTGTCATGGCGTAATTAATACCGTCACGTAATGGCGGCAGCAATGATGAATCGTGAAGGGTTTATTGTGAAAAAGCGGGTCAAGTCAGAACCATTATTCTGAGACAGTATTGTTTCGCTTTCATTGCTATTACTAATTAACATTTGCGGGAATTACTGCAAGCTGGTAGCGGTTGTTTTTGTGTAGATTTTTATATGCGAATCGTGAGAGGGAGGAGGGGTAATTTTAGACTACTTGAAAGTTATATATATGTTATCGGAAATGTATGTAATCCGTCATTGTATAAAATTCCTAGGAAATGTATGTAATTCCTAAAATCGCACGGAAATGTGTGAAATAAATTATTTTATACACATTGCCTAGGAAATCTATACATTTCCTAAATAGCAATCGGAAATGTAAAACATCTAAGATATTGGAAGGTACGCGGGACGAGGGGGGGAGGGCCGAAAATTCGTAATCAGAAATTTTTGGTTTGGATAAAGGTGTGGGTTAGGTTAGGTTCGTGTTTTTTAAAACTACATAGAAATAGGAGCCCCACTCCGTCGGCTCGCGACCGTCTTTTTGTAGAATTTTGGAAAAAGACGAATTTCGGCATATTACAAAATGCGGGACGTGTACACGGGGACAGCGGGACGAGGGGAGTGATTACTTACCAAATGAAAATTTGATTTGATTGAATATAAGTTGATTTAAGAAATGTTAATTAGTAAGATAATATGAACATATTATTATTATTTTACGGTAAGACTGTTACCCGATACAGTGTTTTATTACAGAAATCATTTACTTTATACATTTCCTAATACGATATTGGAATTATATACAATTCCGAAAAAGATTATACATTTCCTAGGATATCTATGCATTAAATAGTTTAATAAACAATATTTTATACATTTCCTAAATGGTATCGGAATTGTACACATTTCCTAGGATTTGTATACAATTCCTTGATTTCATACATTTCCTGTAACATATATTTAAAGAGAATAGAGATATAGAGAAATTTATAATAATTGATTATCTATACAAGTGTTGAAACTGGTTTATTCCAAACCGGAAGGTTGTATCTAACCAAGTTACTTATACTTGTTCTGTAAAACGCTGTCTTTAAGTCATGAGTTTGATGAATAATACAGGCTTAAAGGTAAATATTTTATATTTAAAATATTATACGTAAATCTACAAAACTCTACATTTTCATCGTTCAATCTCCAACTACAAAACATCCATCGCATTGCATTTTTTTTATTGTATAAAATCACATTTTCAATCCATTTTAAAGCCAAAATTGAATAGACTTTCTAGAATTTTCCCAATAAGAAGTCTAGATAGGATTTTCATTAACTCCTTACATCGGGTTAGAGCTATTTTAGGACCTAACACCTGAATACATTAGTTAATGCAGACCTGGCTTATTACGTAATGGACCTTTTCCACTACATGCAGAGTGTTTAAGTGTATTATTAAAATATCTTAGAGGTGGTGTTGAAAGTTAAAAGATTTAGTAAGTTTTTATAGCATTTAATAGGTTTACATTTTCTGTAATTGGTTGTAACTAATTATTTTTAAATACGATTTACTATTTATGAATATGAGTAGATGAACTCGACTTCGTAACTTTATAACACACTATTAATAGAGAATAGATAGAAAACATCCCAGATTTACCTATTTTTCATAAGGTAGGTAAGTAAATTATTTTTTAAATCATAAAACTGCACACGACAAACTTTATACTATAAAACATAATTATGCACTACTAACAAAATTTTAACATCGCGAATCAAGCAAAATTTTTAATTGAATCTCGTTGAAAAGTTTAAGTAATTTCAAAAAATGTTTCACTTGCAGACCGCAGTGTGATTTTATTAATTTATCATCCAACAGAATCCACTCGCCAAAATATTTCTCTCTTTGTTAAAATACTCATTATGCGGATAAAATCTTGACCTTACCAATCTCCAATTAGTCACCTAGATACATAAACTAGAGATATTTTATTTATTGAAATATTTAGTTATTTCGTGTTTTTCTAATTATGTTAGAAACAGGTTTTTAGACTGCTTGTATATTTGTATGTATAAGTTTGGTGACTTGGAAAATTCATGATTTTATTGTAATTTTATATAACAAAAATATGTATATAAGAAAATATTTAAACGTATGCCCACGAATGCAACTTCTTTATTTTTTGATCTCAATAGATATCTTTATCGGCAGTTTTTTTTGTTTGAATAATTAATAATAGTTAATTCACATTTAGCAAGATGTTTATATGGATATAGTAACTTGAATTTATGATGAAAATTTGGTAGAAAAACCGCCTTCCGCGCTACATCGTGAAATAAGAGAAGCCGTGGGCAGAAGCTAAAAATAAAACAGTAGGAAGGCTTAAAAATATTCTTTATCCTTTAGATACTGCATAGTAAATAAAGCACTCAAACCTCCTGCAATCAAATATCATGTTGGAAGCATGTATGTAAAGTTATGTTTACGAGACAGCTTATTGTTTCCCACTGTAAATATAAATAAATAAATTAATCATTTATTGCATAAAAACATGGTATAGGTATACACAGATATTTAGATAACAATTATAGAATATTCATGTGTTTACTATAACTACATAGCAAACAATAATTATTATTAACTAGGCTTCCGCCCGCCGCTTCGCCCGCGTAGTCAAAGAAAAAACCGCATAGTTCCCGTTCCTGTTCCCGTGGGATTTCCGGAATTGCGTCGTTTTCCCGGGATAAAAAGTAGCCTATGTCCTTTCTCGGGTATCAAAATATATCCATACCAAATTTCATAAAAATTGGTTCAGTAGTTAAGGCGTGATTGAGTAACAGAGTTACTTTCGCATTTATAATATTAAGTACTAGTGGTCCGCCCCGGCTTCGCCCGTGGTACATATTTCGCAATAAAAGGTAGCCTATGTCCTTTCTTGGGTATTAAAATATCTCCATACCAAATTTCATGCAAATTGGTTCAGTAGTTTAGGCGTGATTGAGTAACAGACAGACAGACAGAGTTACTTTCGCATTTATAATATTATAGTATGGATGGATTCACAAAATGAACGTAGAATGATGTAATGTTGTTATTATGAATGTAGCGTGTCGAATCTTTTAAAAGTTAATATACTGTTCCTACAAGTTCCTAATAGTAATACACTATACTAAGAATAATGATGACCTTAAAATACTTTTGATAATTTTTAAGATATTGTTTTATTTTTCTCTGGTAAATGACACTCAGGCACGTTCCGTTTCTTGCCTTTTTATTGAATGACATGTTTAACGAATTGATGGAAATAGAAACAAATATTCATGAATACCTATTCAGCTTTTTGCTAAAAGGAATGACATTGAGAAATAAGCAAGTTCAATTCCTATATTTAGTGGTATTTTCTATATTCCTTCTATGAAAACATCATCAACATCGACTTTCTGAGAAAAACAATGTAGTAGGTAGGTGATTTCTTTTAGATTTTTAGATTATAACCAAGTCTTTCGGTTTAAACAACTTTAATCCAGATACCACGATAAAAACTACTTTATGAAGCTTTCTAACTTTATATTTCATAATTTATATGTAAAGAATAACTGTTTCTATTAAAATGTAGATTTTACAGTCCAAGAGTTATTCTTCAATATATTAATTTAATAATAATACCGTTTAAAACGATATAAAACCGATATTACAGAACGATAACACAAACAAGGTTCACGTTGTTTTATATTCATAACGATGTCAAAGCGGTGCTTCACGATGTTTGAAAGTGATAATAATGTACTTGGAAATATATTTATTGCCTATTAGCGTGAGGTTCAATATGAAATCAATAAGGATAATAGGATTCTATTAAGGTCTCATTTAAGTATAGTCTTGACGACTGAAAACTGAGGATTTTAATTTGAAACAAATTTGTTAAATGATAACAAATTTGCTTAACGATTATCCACTTTCATGTTTTTTTTCGTCAAGATATATTCGAAAACGTTCAAGTTTGTGTTAAATATACGATTTATGATCTTTTAAACTCATAAATTTAAATAGAAGTAGGTTTGTAGGTTTGTAGGTAGGTGTAGGTAAAGTTTTGTTTTGTTCGTTAAGATAATTTTTAGAATCGATAAAGTAGGTAGTTTTCGAGATTGTTCTATAGACATATTCATAAATAATATAATATAATCCTTCCTAATTATAATATTATAATAGGTACATTTTATTTCACGGCTATATTCGTATTTATTAAATATGATAAAAGACATCCTTGCTACTTTGCCGCCCTTTTTCTTTGTTATTGAAGTAGGTACTTAGTTACCTACTTTTTTCATGAAAAACTCGGAAGTGTTCTTACAAGCGGACCAGTTCATAATAATAACATCATTCTGTATTTCTTGAATTAAGGGAAAAGGTAACTTGTGAATTAGTTTATCTCCATCACAAATTTCAACGACCTAGAAAAATAATTAATCATTTACATATTATTGTGTGTAGATATATTATTATTTTATTTTTTTTTTATTTTTATTTTATTTATTTAGGTCATCCAACATTAGTCACAACAATACTTATAGCTAGGGTACATAATATAACAAAAAAAAAAATTACAATTGTGACAAACATTTACAGGATAACACAACATGATTTTTGAGTCAAGTCACTATGTGGTACACAAAGCAAAAAAAATAAATAAAAATAAACAAAATTAAGATATTTCCTTTATATACTTGCGGATCTTATTACAATTGTCGTGAAAAATATCAATAAAATTGGCATGCTCGTTGACCAGCTTACTTAATCTACAAATGGGGGAATTTCGGCCAAATACGGTCCTACGCAGAGGAGGAACCAAAGGTGTAATTTTATTACGCGGGTACCTAGTAGGAACTCTGAGATTAAATTTATTTAAGAGTTGCGGACAATCAATTTTATTCTGGAAAATTTTGGTGACAAAAATAATATCTGAAAATATAAAACGGTTTTCTAGAGATAAAATGTGAAAATGCGACAAACGCCTTTGGTAAGAGGTGAGCCTTTTGCGAGATAACCTGCAAGAGAAACTCAGGTGCCATAAGAATCTCTTCTGTATACGTTCTAGTCTTAAAATGTGAGTCGCGTAATGTGGTCTCCAGACAACCGAACAGTATTCAAGAATGCTACGTACAAGACTGTTGTATAACATAATCTTAGTTTTGGTGTTTTGAAATCCTTTAGAGTTTCTCACAATAAAACCCAACATCTTTGAAGCACGATTCGTAACATATTCAAGGTGATTAAAAAAAGTTAGCTTAGTGTCAAATAGCACTCCCAAGTCTTTAGTGACAGAATTCTCCTTGATTATCATATTGTTTATCTGATATTTGAAAGGAATAATTTTAGATTTTCTAGCAAAGCGGATGAAAAAGCATTTTTCAGTGTTCAATTCCATACCATTGCTAAAGCACCATAAGACTAGCTTATCAAGGTCTTGTTGTAGTTTCAATGCGTCCTCAAAGCAATTAATAATTCTACAGAACTTAAGGTCATCAGCATACATGAAGCAACGAGAATTTTCTAATATTTCTGGAATGTCATTAACGAAGAAATTAAAAAGAACAGGACCAAGGTGTGAACCTTGAGGAACTCCCGAGGTAACACTGTGTGGCGAAGCATCAAACCCGTTAACAGCAACAAAAAATGTACGATCGCTTAGATAGGAATTTATCCACTTCAAAAACATCGGTGAGAGTCCATATCCACATAATTTTTGCAGCAAGATGTGATGTGGAACCCTGTCAAAAGCTTTGCTAAAGTCAGCGTAAATAGTGTCAACTTGTTTATTTGAATCCAGCTCATGGATAATGGTTTCGGTAAACTCTGTCAAGTTGGTCATAGTAGATCTATGCTGAACAAAACCATGTTGGTGAAAAGAGAGAAATTGTTTGAAATGGTTAGTGAGAGATGGACAAATGAACGACTCAAATATCTTGGCAAAGGTGGAAAGAATTGATATGGGCCTATAATTATTTATTAGTTCTTTTGAACCAGACTTATGTATAGGTATGACCTTAGCCAGTTTCCAGACAGTAGGGAAGACACCAGAACTCAATGAACAGTTAAAGATTCTTAAAAGAGGCTGCACCAGATTTTCTGCGCAAGCAACAATGAACTTTGGATGTATGCCATCCGGTCCAGCACCCTTACAAACATCGATAGCCTTGAGTTTCTTTAAAAGAGGCCTATACTCAATATGCGGTAACGTCAGAAGAAGGTCGTTATTATCGGAAATTACAGATGATGGCTGCTGTTCTTCAGGATCGGGACCCCTCTTCGAATACACAGACCCAAAATATTTGGAGAAAAGCTCGCATACTCGAAGATTATCCGAGGAGGCTTCATCACCTAGAGACATAGTGGGTGGATATACCCCATTACCACCTCGTTTTGACTTAATATATGACCAAAAGTATTTGGGGTTAGAATGAATTTTATCTTCTACAGACCTAATATATAGATTATAGCAATTATTTGCAGTTTTAGAACACCTAGTGCTTATTATATGCAGTTCAATTTTATCTCTAGGATTGTTGTACTTCCTATAACGCTGTCTTAGTTTAAACTTCTCCTTCAACATTTTTTTAAGATTATTATTGAACCAAGGAGGATATTTATTATTTTTGGGCTTAATTTTAGGCACATATTTGTGAATAGTATTCCTAATCTTAGCATATAAAATATCCAACATTGAGTCTACGTTATCAAGGTCACAAAACAGTTCATTCCAATCACAAGTGCTAAGTTCGTTGTTAATAGAATCGTAATCAGCTTTAAAGAAATTAAATTTACAAGCAAACCTATTATACGGGAGTTTAGCTTCAATTTTATTAGTAATTACTATATCTAGAGGAGGATGAAACTTATCAAGGTTACACAGTGGAGACACAGACTCAATGACACTGCAAAGGGGCACGTTATTAGAGATTACTAAATCCAAAATTCTATTTGTTGAGTTAAAGACATTGTTGTGCTGCTTTAAATTGTTAAGAAGTAAGAAGTCGACTAAAATTTGACAATGGTTGGGAGCAATATATTCATTCGTTCCAACTAAGTCCCATTTAATATGACCTAGATTAAAGTCTCCAAGTATTAAATGACCATACGACAATTCAAGTAGACTATTACAATTATCTAAGAAATGCTCCAGTTTCGAACGATCCACCGGAGGTGGCAAATAAACGGCACAAATTGCAATATGACGAACAGATTGTGACAAAGGCCAGTCCAATATAACCCAGAGATCCTCAAGCTGAGTTTCCCATTCAGGCTTACGTCTCGATGAAAATTTTGAGGAAACAGCAATAAGTACCCCACCTCCATCCTTTTTTGATGAGAAACTGGAATCGCACCTATCCCTTCGATATACAATATAACGGTCGTCAAAAAGCTCACTACTTTTGATATTATCATTTAACCAGGTCTCTGTAAGTATAATTAAGTCATAATTAGAGCATGCCAATTGTCTGAAAAATTCGTGCGTTTTAGTTCGTAAGCCCCTAGTATTTTGATAATACAGATTTAGCGTACCAAATTTAAATGAAAACAATCCACATACATCAATCAAAAAAGAAAAGAAAGAAAAATATATATACTAGTTCTTAGTCTAACTTATCTAAAACATTAAAGTTCTGGACTAGAATATATGGGGCTTCCTCATTCTTCCTCATAAAAATACGTCCACCTCGTATCCAGACAAACTTGTATCCTTTTTCTCTGGCTCTTAGTCGAGCTGCTGCGTGTAACCCTTTATAAAATGGTGATAAATGCTCATTAACGTATATAGTTGATGGATTTCCTGAAACCCCAATAAGGCCGCTGTTTATTCTATTTTTATCATGCTTTTTATTATAATTTTGAACCGCAGCTATGACTTGATCACGAAGTCTTGTAGATGACAGTTGAACAATAACAGATCTAGGACGGGGACTAGTCTTGTTAATCTTTGAGATACGGGTACAATGAATAATACTTTGATCATCTAAGGGGCAGCCAACAACATTACCAAGGTTTTTAATAATATGCAGTAAGTTCTCATTTTTATTTTCGGGTATACATTGTATCTCTATATTATTCTGACGAAGCTGTTGTTCAATTTGGTTACAGCGATGCTCAAGACTAGAAACTGAATGAACCAAACCATCATTTTCTTTCTCAAGTGCGGAAATTTTTAATTGAGACGCATCATAATTCTTCTTAATATCTTCGTATTGATCACTAATAAACATCATAGAATTCTTAAGAGCGGTAATTTCATCCTTTAGAGGTTTTAATTCATTATTAATTGCGTTCACAATGTTATCATTCATTTTTGCGAACAAATTATTTAAGGTATCCTTTAAAACCTCCTGTACGACATCCTTAACATCTTCGCGTGTAATATTAGGAGACACATTAACCATCGGGGGAGAGTTGACAGCCTGTCTTTTATTGCCTCTGACGGTTGAAACGTTACGCAGGGGGGTATAATCATTA
This sequence comes from Colias nastes, assembly GCA_907164665.1. Classification (NCBI taxonomy): domain Eukaryota; kingdom Metazoa; phylum Arthropoda; class Insecta; order Lepidoptera; family Pieridae; genus Colias; species Colias nastes. The sequence continues at coordinate 45,929 of CAJQZM010036909.1, forward strand.
TTTGATGCTCTTGGAATTGCCCGCACACAGTCGGGACAGCTCCAAACGGAGCGCATTTCAGGACTAAGCGAGGCTTCATCAAGACCCATACATGCAAAATGATAATTTTTGTCACATTTCACACAAATAATATAAGCATCTTTATTTTTATGATGCGGCGTACAGCATCCCCAAATATTATTATTACTCATTTTTGTATTGATCTTATAGCCACTATTATTATGCAACAATATGACACGACGTCTCTTCGATAAAGATATCTATGACGCTGTCGAAAAGCCTTGTATCTGTACCGTCGTTGATTGTTTATAAAGTAACTTGACAGATTCAAACAGCGTTGGGACAGGTGACATTTAACATAAACAGATTTGAGTTCTAAACAACCATCAATAATAAATTCATACCAGTATAGGGCTTCGGTACACTGATGATAAAACTTGAATTCCTTGGCTCAGCATGCAAGTGAAGATATCGCCAAAATATGGAACTGCCCGCAGTTGGTTTTCGGTAAAATGTATCTTCGAAATGTTTATACACTTTTTGTCGAGTTGTGCGACGTTCTGATTTGAAGATTATTATAGGAAAGTATCAACTCCTCAACACCAAACAAACTCCAACCAACAGCAAGTCAAACAAAGGTAAAAAAAACAATTTTTAAGGTGATTAAATACAGAGCGTGGTGAACTTGACAGACGAAAAATTGCGAAAAAATTATGACATACTAGCTGCGCTCCTGTCCTGTGTGATGATATTATGTAGCCTATAGCCTTCCTCGATAAATGAGCTAACACCAAAAGAAATTTTTCAAATCGGACCAGTAGTTCCTGAGATTAGCGAGTTCAAACAAACAAACAAACTTTTCAGATTTATAATATTACCTATATAATTATAGATAAAAAAATCAGTTATTGTGTCTTAACCCTTGTAAATTAACTTTAATTCCGTAATACCAAGTATATTAATTTAAACTAAAAACACAGTTGACAGATATATACGTCTAAAAACGTGAGCTTAACCGCACAAATAAAAAAGCCCCCACACTACGGCCATTAAATCATAAAATAATAACAATAAGTATAATACGAAATGGATTATTTGCGCGGGAAATTAATCTGTTTTTAATGAACTCCGCTTATCGCTGAATCGGCCATACGATTGCTATGCAAAATGCAATTTGGTACTATATATAGGAAATACTCCATCGAATGGCTATTCCGCGAACAAATCACTTTATGAATTACGTTTGGCTCAATTGCTAGGAGTATTAAAAGCACATTCATTATTGTGGACTTTATAACCTTGCAACTTCGCGGTTAAAATTCTGGGAAATTTGGATATGATTCAAATTAGAGATAGGTATAGAGTGGAAAGACTTTAGAGTAGAAAGACTTTAGAGTAGAGAGACTTTAGACTAGGATCTCGTAGTAGTCAAGTTGCTTGTGTTTCATGTTGTAGTGACGAAACATAATATATTTAAGAAATCTGCTTCCTGTGGATGATATTATAATGATACGAGTTACAATTACCGACCATAAATACATAAATTTATAAACGCGATGACGTGTAATAATAAAATTAATAGATACCTTATAAATTCAAATTGGCATATTGTAGATCGGTCTCTGGTTTTCCTATGTTTCCTCTTTAGAACTATAATCACAAAAGGGTAGGTTGTTAATATTAGGGTATTAGCTAAAAGAAAAATATATTCTTACAGCATAATATCGCCATCACTTAAACCACGCCCCACAAACTATCAGCGTATACTCGAATATGAATATAAATGGATTCCGAAATTTGTTTGTTGATGCATATCTACATAATATGTATAAAGGAGGGTATTTAAACATGTATGCTTCGGGCGGAATGTCGATCGATGGTTTGTAAAGTTGTCTGTTCGTTTACAGTGTACATGAAACTTTGACTTCGCGTACATTCAGGCGGTTATAATATATTTTATAGATGTTAAAGTCTGAATATGTTTTAAGTTTGAAAATCGTATTTTTGAGCATTTTTGACCATTTAAAGCAGTTGTAGAGTGGTCATGTGTTCAGTTACAGAGACTGCTATGTAAAAAAATTGAAATAAATAATTGTGAAGTACATTTTTCCCATACTACTTATATAATAAAAGCAAATGTTTGTAGTTAAGAATGTATGGATGTTTCTTATTCTTTCACATAAAACAGCTCATCAGATCTGTATGAAATTTAGTGGAGAGGTAGACTATTAGCACATGGATACTTTTTACCTGAGTGGGTACAAAGCAAGTAATGCCACGGGTACAAGCTATATATGACCATAATATATATGCAAATTCTGTAAAATGTTACATGAATAACCACAGGCGTTTCGACATCTTCCAGTTACATTGTTTAGCCAATTTGTGTACAAGTTTGTCACAAGGCAAGTGAGAACCAGCAGCCATGTTATAAACTCTTGTTTCTCAGTAAATGAACGTCGTACGCTTGACATGGATTTTAAAGCCTTGTATAAGTAAAATAGGGTTATAACAGTGGCCCTTATTTATATGATACTATAGTTTTTTATTTATTTATTATTCTTCCATGGAAATAGCAAACTGCGCGGTAGAAAAAAATATACTAGCACGCAAAAAAAAGTACACTCAATTTAATTTCTCTATAGATTAATAAAATAATTATTAGCAATAAAAATATTATTATGATCTCATACACCCCAAATCTTCATCATCATCATAATCATCAACCCATATACGTTCCCACTGCTGGGACACGGGCCTCCTATGATGGTACAGGTCTTAATCCACCACGCTGGCCAAGTGCAGGTTGGCGGATGACACATGTCGTCGAACTTTTGGTTCTTCGACATGTCGGTTTCCTCACGATGTTTCCTTCACCGTTCGAGCAGTGGTGATGTTACAACATGCGCAGATAAATTGAAAAATCAATTTATTTCCTGCGAGCCCGCCTGGTCTCGAACCCCGGAATTATCGATTCAAAGTCCGAGGTCGCACCACTGAGCCACCACTGCTTCATTATATGCTAAATGGACTTTATAGTTTTTCATACGCTGTATCAATGATAATAAATAGATTGGTTATTTAAGCGCTACGGAAGTGCTACGAAGAAGCCAGATTTTAACGTGCCGTTGCCGTTTTTGGAGATCGAATGTTGCGTTGGTAACACACTTTTAACTTATAATATCATTGCGCTGTACAATACAAATAAAATATGAAGGTATGTGACTACTAAGCATATTATTTATACAGGTTTCATGAGCTTTCAGCAATATTTGCATGACTTACTGAGTCTAGACGATCTTGCTTTATTTATTATAAATGTTTTTACTTGTAACCCACCCTAGTTTTGCATGTATGGATATTTTATTGTATATTTTCTTGCATAAGTTTATTAATGCATGTCAAATGTTAGTTTAAATATGGGTTTAATTTGATATAAGGTGCGAGAACTTATACAACATCAAGGACACTTTAAATATTTTATTATATTAGGTAGGTACTTAAATCGAATCGTAAAATATTTTCTAAATGAATGATGATTGCCCTAAGTTTTATTCTGATTTGTGATATTTAACTTTTTTTATATATTATAATCGATAGGCAGACGTTTGATCACAACCCTACCTGATGGAAATCCACACACGTCTGCTTAGTGCTTAGGCGGAGCCTATTCACCCTAGCTTTGAAGAGGTCCAGATTGCATTGCTCAGGAAATATGTTGGTAGGGAGTGAATTGTTTGGATATTTTCAGTGATGAAAGAAGACTCACTATGTATACTATTAAAAATCTATGTCTACGTCCTAGCTATATTTATTCCAAACTTAATTCACATTGTTTAATTTGAATTCAATTTCAATTCAAACTAATGTTATTGCATACGAGAGCAATCAAATTTCATTTAGAATTCACAAACATTTCCATTTTACTCAATTATTGGTAAATTCATGCTGAATTTGGAACAGTTTCTCGTAATGAATTGCCTCTTGGCCGCAATAAGTATGGATGCCTCTGATTTGTTTTTGCAGGTTGATGAAGAATGTAGGTAAAATATATAAAACTAGCTTTCCGCCCGCGGCTTCGCCCGCTTTGTCTAAAACACAATAAAATTATATACTAAAACCTTCCTCTTGAATCACTCTATCTATTAAAAAAACCGCATCAAAAACGTGTGAGTGATTAGTTAGTAAATAACTATTTTTTCATTATAATTTTCGTTCTTAGCACAACTAAAAAGGCATCTTAAAGATATTACATATTCATTAGGGTATTAGTATTAGACTAGTATACCATTAATATAATTATAAAAATTCGTGTTAACATTGATTATTTTTTCACCTCTACATATACATACTACAATATTACAAACTGCCTGTTTGTGTGTTTGTACCATTTCAAAATGAAAATTCTTACACTAGTATAACGCTTCATTACAGCTAGAGGCAATTTTTTATTTGTTTATATTCCTGTTCAAATGAGTAAAGTCGGGACGAGTAACTAGTACTCATGTATATATTTTGAGGACCCAGATAATAACAGCTTAGCGAAATAATGACAGCGTTGTAGACTCATAACAATATTGTAACAACAAATTATATTTTGTAGTAAAATAGAATTCTTTGACGAGGTTATTTCTAGGCGCAAAGGCTGAATAAAAAATGACCTACATTTTCACAAAAGAGGCAAAGGGTGAATTTTAAAAATAAAATAATATTACAGGGTGCATTTTTTTAACTTGTGACATATTGAAAAGGGGAGTTATTTATGTAGTAGACGACTTTAGCAATGCAAAAGTAGAAGGACTTATTAGGTTTGAGCATGCGATAAAAATATAGGCCAGTCTCATTAATCATATTAAAATAGAGACGAGTTTTCTTTTGAAAATAAACCTACAGCGCTATATTACTTTAAATTTATCAGCAGTTAATAGGGTAGAAACTGACAACATATTTTCAAATACGAGTATTTCTTTTTCAAATAACGTTTATTTGCATACTAGCTGCGCTCCGCGGTTTCACCCGCGTGGCTCCACTCCTGTTGGTCTTAGCGTAGTCTTTCTCGATGAATGGGCTATCTAACACCGAAATAATTTTTCAAATCGGAACAGTAGGTAGTTTCTGAGATTAGCGCGTTCAAACAAACAAACTCTTCAGCTTTATAATATTAGTATAGATTTACTGCATTCGTTTATTTACTGGGTTTCATAAAAACCATTAATTAAAATTTTTGAAAAATATTTTAAAGTAAGAAAGTATATACATACCTACAATCTTTTGATTTTTCTAAATCATAAATGGTACGGAATAACGTAATTCAACTTGACCCCTTTAAAAGGTTAAGAAAGCTGTGGCACAGTTTTATTTTCCTCTATAAATATCGCAATTGAATTCCACAGCAAAACAAATTGTTTGCATGTATATTTACGGACATTTTTTATAATTTTTAATACATGCAATTTTTCTTATAAAAATCTTCATATAAAATTCTATTGGTAGCATCGAGATAGTATGTACTACGTACTAGAGAGGCGATCGCTACTACACTCTCTTTAACACGAGCTAGAGGCAAGAATCACAAGTCTCTTTAGTCTGTGCCGGACTGTGCCCCCCGCTTGCCGCGTCAACACGTGTTATTGCTCTGTTCAAAATGCCTTCGTGTGTGCTAAGATATTGTTTTAACAGTTCCCATAATACAAACAAAGCCCGAGGAGTGACTTTTCACCAGTAAGTTTCCTTATTATGAGTAAGTAATGCATTTTACTAATATTGTTATCATTTTGCGAAAAATCACCACGCGTTCTGCGTTTCGCGCCATTTTTCATAGACTAACAGCACAGACGTGACACTATCGATGAGTCTGTTAAAAAAATGTAACTGGATTTTTTAACTATGTATATATACAATATATACTAGGAAAGATTACCGTGTTGTAGTACCTAAATATTTATACTTTTACCCGACTACGCAAAGTAAAACGGTAGGTTATATTAAGTAATATTTATTTATTTACCTATTTTTATTTATTAAAAAAATGTTCATCAACAGTTGTTCCAATAGGATTTATAAATTATTATGCACAACAATTACAAATAAACACAACATTCACAGAAACTAATACAGTAAAAGTTCCTTAATCGCGCTTCCTTTAGTCACGTTTTCACTATTCGCGGATTAAAAAAATGCGACCCAATTTCTATATTCGCGACTAAACATTTTTTTTATTCGCGGATTTAATAAGTACATTCATAATAATAAAATTATTCCAATAGGTATCTTACCCAATATCCTTGTCAAATGGACTAATAAGAAAGTAAAATAGATCTTATTACAAGTTTGCCTAAAGTACATAATATTATGTTCTTAAATGATATCGCCGAGGCCTTTGACACAAGCCGCCTTTGTCGCAAGCCGCCTCTGCGGCGATTGATGTTTTTGAGAATGTAAATAAACAGAATGGAAGCAACCTTATAACTCAATAAATAAAGTATATTACACGCTTTATATTAGCTTCACCTGTATGTTTGTAACCGACTTCTTTGGGCGCGATTTTGACCCACTTTAAACGGCCAGATTTCGTTCAAACTTTGTAGATTTATTGAGGACCGATGACAATACACTAATTTGATAAAATAAATAATAGTTAAAAAAAAATAAAAAACACGCTTTTTATAGAAAACCGACCTAAAAGCGTGTTTTTTAGTTTTTTTAAACTATTATTATTATTTTTAAATGTAGTTCCGTTTATAGTAAAAGCCGCTTTGCGTATTTATTGTTTCGTCTTTCACATTCGTTACAAAAATTGTGATCGAGTAAGGGGGCGTCCATAAATTACGTGAGGTGTTTTTTTTTTTGCCGCTCCCTCCCCCCCTGGTGAGATGTCGTGAGATTTTATTCAACCCCCTCCCCCATCCTCGAATCTCACGTGAGATTTTTCAAAATGTGAGTTTCTTATACGTAAACGCCATCAACATTGAATCATCGTATCCATTTAATTAGGGCTATTATAAACCAATACTCCAAAATTCGATTACATCATGAAGCAAAAACTGATAAAACTATTGATTACTACACAAAACGACAAAAGCTTACTAAATTGATATTATTTAAAGGAAATTAAAATACATAGTTTAATATAAAATCCTCTTTTTATTAATTCCCTAGTATCAGTACCACCAGATAGTACCGAGTAAACAGATTGCACAATGTGTCGCATCTGCACGCATTGCTTAATCTTTGAACTTGAAGCCACGCCTCGCTCGTTCCACACGTACCCCACCACATCGGCCGCGCGCAATGTTTTTGTTTGGAATAACCTCTCTAGTGTACATATATCTCGATGATTGGTAGGTAACTATTTTTTCTCGTTTCTTGTTGTACCCATAAAAGGTTTTTAAGCATGTGGTAAGTAATTATTGCACCTCTTGTAGGTATATTGTGTTGGTGTAATATACAATTAACTGATGGCTACTTAAATTATTTATTCTAATAATAATTCATTTTAAAATAATTCTTAAGAGTTATTGTCTTACGTTGCATTTTCATCAAACGAGCGAATGCTCTTTTTAACCTCACTAAATCAAATTCTTCTAGTGTAAGCGTAGAGCATCGCTCGATGTTCTTAGTGCGTTCAAAAAAATTTTATGCAATTTTCTACTGATCAACACTGAATACGCGTTTTCGTTTACACTAAAAAATCACGAAATAATGCTCTTGCTCTAGAGCAATAAAGCATTATTTTATGAGAACATAGAGCTAGCTCTATGTTCGTTTGATGTAAATGCACCGTTATATTGTCACACTACTAACAGCTATCGTACCAATCAAATATCTTAATCAACATAAATAATCTAATGGTTAATAAATTACGACACACACAAAACTACGTAAGAATAAGAATTAATATAATGTACCCAGACACAAAAAACACAAAGGTCCATTGATACATACATATCAAACTTTACCCGATTATAAATTTTCATAAAAGTTGAATATTAAATGAAAAAGGTGGAATGGTTTCATGACGGACACTTACCGTAAGGGTGTGTTACACTAAATTAATTTTAGTGGCTTCGCCTGGCTGTTGGCCAACTGGGCTGTGTATACAGGCTTATACGGATGGTCTTTGGTTAGGAGAGTAAATTGTAATTGCTATTTTTTGTGCAGGAGGTTCGTAATATTGGTGATGTTACGAAAGAAATGTTGTGGTGAATATCATGTCTTTTTATGTGTTTGGAATTAAATGTGATAGTGGAGATACTTTGTACTTTCGCAGTTATACTCGTCTAATCTCGAATCTCAGATGTTATGGGTACGTTTATATTAACTGAAGTTGTTTCTAGACTATAGCTTACGGAGCCACCACTGCTCCATTCAGTGAACGAAAACATCTTGAAAAAACTGACAGGTACAAAAAACAGCCGTTTTATTTTCCAAGAACTTAGCCAGCTTGATTGACCAAAATAATGGTCAATAGGATCTCTGCAGCACACGATGATGATGATATTTATTGATTGACAGTTTTTTTTTTCAAATGTACCAGTTCTATTTAAACACGCTTATTTTTATCGTAAGTAATATTAAACGATCGGACTTGACTTTTTACGCGCCCTCCATAGTACGGACGCGCTCACCTGATATATCCACGCGGTCACCCATCAATAAACAGGCCACGGTATACCTTGCTTACCGCATAGTTTACACATCAATGAGTGCTCGCTGTACTTCGAATGCTACTAAAAAAATAGCTTGAAAAACTAAAGAAACACTTCAATTACAGTTTAAATAAATTATTGTATTGTCACGATTGCTTGATAAGTGTACAAAGTTTGAATTAAATCTGTCCTTTTAAAGTGGGTTAAAATCGAGACTTAAAGAGTTGGTTACATATAAATAAGGCTTTTATATTATATAAGCGTGTTAATAAAAACGTAGTGAAGTAGTTTAGTAAGAAAATAAACACTGAGTTTGTGCTTTTGACAAAGACTTATTAACAATCTTTAAAGTGTTTTAATTAACATTATTAGCCAATCAATTCTTTTTAGTCAATTGCTTGCATTTAACAAAAGCAAAGAGCTGAACTTTGCCTTTAACTAAAACGCTTTTGTGACTAGAAAATATATATCACTAGCTTACCGCCCGCGGCTTCGCCCGCTTTGTCTAAAACCTAATAAATTATATACTAAAACCTTCATCTTGATTCATTCTATCTACTAAAAAAACCGCATCAAAATCCGTTGCGTAGTTTTAAAGATTTAAGCATACAAAGGGGCATAGGGACAGAGAAAGCGACTTTTGTTTTATACTATGTAGTGATAAATATTATTATAATTAATTATTATACTAGAAACCGAAGCGAGTGTGGATAATATTCACAGGCTTCGTGCCAAATATTAATATTTTCTTGTTAATAAAATTCCTTGCCAACGGAATAAACCGAGAAAGGCTTTCTCAGAAAAGGCTGGTAAACTAAAGTTGAGTTCCGTGTATCTTATATATTATGGAAAAATCAATTAGACGTTATGAATAATTAAATTCCCATATGAGAGTAAATCTTCTATCCTATAATAATCCTAAAATGATTCGCCAAATGTGTTGCCAAGCGCAAAATTTGAGAACGGCTTTCTACATAGTAGAGGTAGGTAGAAAACAAAGTCGCTTTCTCTGTCCCTATGTCCTTATATATGTTTAAATCTTTAAAACTACGCAACGGATTTTGATGAGGTTTTTTTAAATAGATAGAGTGATTCAAAAGGTAGGTTTTGGTATATAATTTATTAGGTTTTAGGCAAAGCGAGCGAAGCCACGGGCAGAAAGCTAGTTTATAATATTCCTTGAAGTACGAGTACGAGGATGGTTCTTATGGAGAGAAAACCTAAACATGTACCATGGGCGAAGCCGGGGCGGACCGTTAGTATAATAAAGATAAACCAAATTGACTAGGCTTTGTGATTAACGCATGTTATTTATAGAACGGTTAAAAACGGGGATTTAATTGTGCTTTTTACCTTGTTTTTGCTGAATCATGGATTTAGCGAACAGGATTACGTTATAGCAATTAGCGTTTGTTTCGTACAGTTTAATAACTAATTTACTTTCTACGTAGGATGTACAGAATGTCATGCAGAAAACATAATTCATTGGTTAAAATAACCAATAATTAAGTTTACAAATTAATAGATATTCAAGTAAAAAGTACTTAACTTTTTAAGCTTTAATTCTATTTCAATACTTTATAGGATCAGACATTAAGTTGACACCATAAAAAATTTTAAGGTCGTCGTTGATACATATCAAACTTTACCACTATATATAGAAGAAAATTATAGGTACTAAAATCAATCATTGGCCATTTACGTCTATTTCAGACAATTATCGTAGTCAGTAAGGAGTATCTATCTACTGCACTTTTTACGATGGCTATGTAGCCCAATACGCGATGCACAGGTGCGCCGCCCGCATTTGGGACACCTGTGTTCTCCAGGGAGTTGAGCGGCGCCGGGCGGTGGAACGGGGAATGTAATCCATCGTCCGGTTCGGTGAGGCGGCTTGAGACGTGTTCCGCTCATGCCGCCAACGGGAGGGAAGAGCAGGCAAACCATCTTTCCTGTTCTTGGCTTGCGCCTGGCCTAGAGATGGGCTGCCGCCGAGGGGGTCGCGGAAGAATTCCAACCAATACCCGCGGCCCCATCATTAAAGCGGCTCGACGGAACACAGTGGGGTTTTAGTCGGTAGGAATCCGACATAACCCACGGCTCCTTCCCCGGGGGCAGTGGGTATCTTTGGAAGATTTCCCCACTATAAAAAAAAAAAAAAAAAAAAAAGGGAGTTGAGCGGAGACGGGTAGTTGCGTTTACGTTCACTATATATAGAAGAAAATTATAGGTACTAAAATAAACAAAATTAAATATAAAAACCGTCTTATAGCCGTACACTAATTATTAATTTGGAATTAAAGTGTATAGAACTAGACTGTACTAATTTATGAATCAAAAGTTAATTTTAATTACTACCTTGAAATACTAGGTCAAGGTTTTAAAGCAATTGAGAGATGAACTAAATTATCTCTATGGAACGAAATAGTATTAATGAGATACATCGATTTAAATAGTATATATATAAAAGTAATTTAAATTTGTGCCTATAACTTTGCTCTAAAGATGATTCACTAAATAATTATGTTGTTACGCACCTAACTCGAGAACGGCTGAACCGATATCGTTAATTATTTTTCATAATATTCCTTGAAGTACGAGGATGGTTCTTATGGAGAGAAATCGTAAACATGTAACACGGGCGGGGGCGGACCGCTAGTTGTAAATATAGTTAAATTACTACATAATTATGAGTTACGTGTATAAGTTGATAGTTGCGTTAGTTACATTATATAATATAGTAATAAATACGGTTAAATATACTCGCACGCAAAGGACGCGTCCGCGCTTCTCGAGGATTTTAGAGAGACTGATCAATTATGCGACGTAAGCGCCACATTTTTAATAAAAATGAAGGTAGAAAATTATTCCTGTTAATTGTGATTTTATGCTTATCCCTTGATTATTTTTATTGTGTCTCAAAGACGAAAGTACGAATGTATTTTATAAGAATCATAATCGGTTTTTCATTCTCTATTCCGCATTTATCGTCAAATCGATTTGAAACTAAATAATTGATTATAATACATAGATAGAATACTTCGGTGCATTTACATATTAAATATTTGATATTGATTATCGATTGACACTGAAAAAGGAACCATAACTCATAATGATTTATTACCGAACGTGACACATATTTCTATAAGACGTCCTATCAATTTACTTAAAGTAACCTTCAAATATATACTAACATTATTAAGTTGAAGAGTTTGTTTACTTGAACGGGCTAATCTCAGGAATGACGGGTCCGATTTGAAAGAATATTTCACTGTTATATATTTAGTGAAATTTATCGAGGAAGGTAATTGGTAACGTATCATCACGCTAAGACCAATATAGGAGTGAAGCAATGAGGGTAAAACCGCGAGGCACAGCCAGTAGAATATAATAATGTAAATTATGAACGAGTTCACGTATTCAGGTACCTTTTCAATACAGATCATCAAAGCTAATAAAGCATAAAACGTAATAGAACTCTCATTCATATCAATCGACCCAAATACGTAACGATTGAAAAGTACAAAAAGTTATTAGAAGCTACAATCCTTTAACGAATTACTCGTGACGTCATTGACCCAGTATGACCTATTTCATTAAAGCTAAGGGCAAGTTTTCACTAACGTTGCACGCTGCGATTATTTGCGTTCATTCCAGTCGCAAAGTTTTAATTGAGCGCAAAATTGTTACAATGCCCGCTGCATGGAGTTTTTAGACAATTCGCGAATTTTCAATGCAACATTGTTTAGTACTGTTATGGTTTATTAGCTTAAAAACGTTTTCAGTCAAAACATGATTGGTAAAAATTAATTTAATTATAACAAGTAGTATTTACTAGCTGTGCTCCGCGGTTTTACCCGCAGTGCTCCGCTCCTGTTGGTCTTAGCGAGAATATATATAGCCTTTAGCCTTCCTCGATGAATGGACTATCTAACACCGAAAGAATTTTCAAATCGGACCAGTAGTTCCCGAGATTAGCGCGTTCAAACAAACAAACAAACAAACTCTTCAGCTTTATAATATTAGTATAGATTCCTGAAAGCTACTTAAGCTACAAAGGGAAAAGGCAAGAAAGAAAAAGCAATACAACATATTAAGATAAATCATGTATGATTTAGACAACCACACTGTCAGAAGTAAAAACAGTTAACAGATCTGAGTCTCAAGTTAAATAAATAAAATATTTTTAACTTTCTTTGGGTCTATCTCAAACATCTCACGTATTTACTTAATAGAAGAGAATACAAAATATATACGCCTGGTATTTATTGTTCAAAATCGAATACATTTTATTTTGAATTGATTCAAGACGATAATCTAAACATAATTTAAATTAGAAAAAAAAATCTATTTAAAAAAAAAATCTCATTTATGAACCATTTGAATGCTACCTATGGTACTAAATATTTAATTAGATCTGTCAATCTTCGTTAAAAAGACAAAAAACATAAAACCATTACGATTAAAATAATAGTGACTAAGTATAAAGTTATTAAACAAATGTAACGCATTATTTAGCTTTCATTATAACCAGGCCTTAATAATTACCGCTGATAAATCGTTCGTTGGTTGTATCAATATGGGATAATACATTTGTGAGCCTAATTAACTGCCTATAGGTGAAAATATTGTGAACATCTCAAATAAAGGTCACGAAAGATCCATTTTACCCAAATATTGCTAAACGAAACTGATACAGTTCGTTTTGAAAAAATATAACCAGTATAAGAAGAGCTTTTTATTGTATGGCTTCACTTGAATTACAGAGGTTTTGGAACCTTCTAGATACTTATCCGATCTTTAAGAAATATTGTATACAGTTACTCCCGGTGTATTGATACATTGAATTCAAAATCATTGTACGAAATAGTTGAATGCGTTGATTTATACATTTCTTTCACAATACAAACAGACAAGACTAAAATATTTTATACATTCCGTTCACCATTTTTCGAGTAATCAGTAACAGAGGTACAAACATGTTGGCTGATTTATTCAGTCAATTGATTCTTTATTTGGTAGGACAAATACACGGGTAATTAATTCAGTATCTTAAGTAATTTAATTACAGAAAATCTATACTAATATTATAAAGCTGAAGAATTAGTTTGTTTGAACGCACTAATCTCAGGAACTACTGAACCGATTTGAAAAATTCTTTCAGTGTTAGATAGCCCATTTATCGAGGAAGGCTATAGGCCTATAAGGCGGGTGAAACCGCGGGACGCAGCTAGTTATGAATACGGTACAAAAATCACCCGATTATTAATTTTAACCATTGTTATAAAAATCATTTTAGCATTTAACCGCAATTAATAATAGAATTGATACAACAATTTTAATATTGCAAGCCTATGTCAGCCTGTCAGATCAATGCACATTGTTAAAATGGCCGCTGAAAACAGAATTCCAACACCTATACTGATCCATTGAAATGTTACATTTTTTAGGCCTGACCTTGAGTTTTTTAGAGGACGCAATTTTATTTTTTTGATGTGTAGGGGGGGTCAGTGTGAAGCTAAAACCAAGTTTGTGGGGTCGCCACCCTTGTCCCATGGCCGCCATCTTGAAAATAGCGGTTGAAATGGTTTTAACGATATATCTCTTAAACTATTTATCTGATAATAAAACAATGTTAACATTATTCGTTGCAAATTAAATTCTCTACAACTTAGGTTCAGTAACTTTTTGTCGTAGAACTATAAACAAAAAAGTTATAAGCGAAAATGTTCAGAAATTAGAGATGTTTATATTTTTCAATAAAACTTTTTTTTATAAGTTTACGAAGAAATTATATCAGACCATTTTTGTAGATTGTTTTTCGTAGAACAACTTTTATTTACAACATTTTTTCATTAAGTAAATAGCTAAGGTTTTACAGCCATCCGAAGTGAGTACTATTTTAAGTACTCTTTACTATACAGAATACGATATATTATGTGTGTACTAATAATAATTTGTCACCAGTAATTATTTTATTTTTGTTATAATAATATTTTTAATAATTAATTTTACAATATTATTAATAATTAATTATTGAATCTTTTCCCCACAACCCAGGAGGTAGAGTCTGGAAGTGCGTTTTTTTTTACGTCGAAAAGCAGGGCTGAAATGTTCTGCAGTGTGCTTCCATTGTTGTGGAGTCTGGGAAAAGAGCCAATAGCCAATTTATTATGTATAGTTACTACTGAAAAATAGTACTCACTTCTGAGCGCTGTAAAACCTTAGCTATTGACGTAATGAAAAAATGTTGTATATAAAAGTTGTTCCTCGAAAAACAATCTACAAAAATAGTCTTATATCATTTCTTCGTAAAATGATAAAAAAAAGTTTTATTGAAAAATATAAATAGCTCTAATTTCTGAACATTTTCGCTTATAACTTTTTTATTTATAGTTCTACGACAAAAAGTTACTGAATCAAAGTTGTAGAGAATTTAATTTGCAACAAATAATGTTAAAATTGTTTTATTATCAGATAAATAGTTTAAGAGATATATCGTTAAAACCATTTCAACCGCTATTTTCAAGATGGCGGCCATGGGACAAGGGTGGCGACCCCACAAACTTGGTTTTAGCTTCACACTGACCCCCCCTACACATCAAAAAAATAAAATTGCGTCCTCTAAAAAATGCGACCCCAAATGTAACTTTTCAATGGACCATACCTCTTTCAAAGGATCTTTTTGGTTTGTATTCGCCAAAAAAAACCTAGAAAACAAAGCTATTGACTAAAGACAATGGATACTATAGTACTGTGCTATGCTGTGTTTAATTGAATACAAAAAAACGTGTTTTCAGTGTGTTGTTTTATAATTTCAGAAAAAAAGAAAATAGAAACAGTCTCTTGTGGACTACAAAATATTTTTGAAGTGAAACTTCTTTAGGCGCGTTGAGAGTAAAATTTCAAGGTCATGACAGTATCGTCACGTCATGGAGTAAGGCGACGATTTTGGTATCTTTGAATCTTGCCATAGAAGTGTCAGAAACACGTGTGCTCGGCACACACGCTCTTTTTTAATAGGTATTTGCTTAAAAAAAATATAGGTTCTTTATTCCAACACAACTTCTAACTGCGTCATTTTGGTATGAGAAACGTATATAGAACTAAATTTATACAGACTATCTCGTACAGATTAAAAGAGCTATCGTTAAGAATTGTTATGTTATTTCTTTTACAAATTAATGTTTCTAGTTTTCCAATACATCTTAATAAATTGCCAGCAATACTAACTCTAGTTGGTAAATAAGTTTAACTAGGTTAGCAAATAGCAAGGATACATGTACATTCGAAGAAGGCATTACTAACATCTTGTAGTTTCGCTGTTTCAATTCTCGTAGATCTAAGGTTACATATGCAAATGTAGGTATCTCTCAAGTTTCTTTATATCCGATTTTCTAGAAGTTTATTTGCTTTGCATGTGTCGTCTTCTTGTTTCATAAATGCATAGAAAATTCTTAGTTGTAGTTTTATGATATGCACTAGAATATAAAGATTGAATATGATGTAATTTTTACACAAAATCATGTTATTTTCCATTGGAATTACATGCATAATTTCATTCATTCTTAGTTTTTAGTTCTTATTTAATTAAGTATTAAAATCATAGATTTTAAAAGCTTTTTAATTCAATCACTAGCTTGCCCAGCAGTTTTTCTGTCCTACTGCCCCTGTTTCGTGTTTTCTCGAACACTCCTGTGCCCTTATAAAAACGTTAAAAATTAGCCGAATTAGTCGAGCTGTTCTCGAGTATTACGCTTAGCAACACATAGCAATTCATTGTTATTATAAAGGGCTTTTTTCTTTCATATTAAAAGTAATCATATAAATTCTACACAGTTAAGTGACACTTCTGTAAGTATATAATAATATATTTAATACAGAACCTTTTATTGCTTCAAAAGAAATATAAATTGTAGAAAGGCTCTAAGAAAGCTCCCGTAAATCCTGTCACTTCACTTTATTCATATAAAAAGATAATAAACTCCAAAATAATACGAGCTTTTCAACTATCGACGTGCGCATTAAAATTCACTAGCTTATAAAAGTTTTCACTTGGAAGCTTCGAACTCGAAGTTTGGAGTTAATAATGCATACAATTATGTATCTCTTATTGATATTGTAACTTAAGGTCTTTTATTAATAGTAATATGTCATCGTGTGTTGAAGAGAATTAAAATACACGCAAATAATACTTTAGGATACATTTAATACATACAATTTTACACGTTATATATAATATCAAAGTAAGTATTTACTAGACCAATTCTATGTAACAGTTAACAATAAAATAATGTTATTACTGTTACAGGTAAACTATTATCAAGTTTTAATTATAAAAATGAGTTATTCTCCAATATTTATTTACATACTAGCTGTGCCCCACAGTTTCACCCGCATTGCTTCTGTTGGTCTTAGGGTGATGATATATAACCTTCCTCGATAAATGGGCTATCTAACACCGAAAGAATTTTTCAAATCCGATCAGTAATTCCTGAGATTAGCGCGTTCAAACAAACAAACTCTCCAGCTTTATAATATTAGTACAGATTCCTGAAACCAAACTCCATTATACGTAACATGAATTAAAAATAATTAATGTACTCCTCAATTTATTTCGCTAAAGTTTTTACAAAATGTTCATACGAATGCTATACTATTCAGTGGTTTCTAACAAAAATAGAAACCACTATTTGCGGATGATAGATGCATCGCTGGAACACAGTTGAAATCACAGAACATATAAAAGAGTATATGTTCTGTGGTTGAAATGGAGTAGAGTTTTAAATATTGGTTACTAGTTGTTTCGGTAGTTATATGAATAAAATACAACATCTTTATTTTTGTAGCTGTATATTTTAAAATAGATACAATTATATTATTGCTTTGGTTTTGTATCTACATAGAAATGAGGTATAATAGCAGACGTAGGTATAACATTTTGGTTATATAGATATCTTATAACTAATGCCATAGACTACTTTACATTACAATTGAAGTTCTTAAATAACTAAATACGACACGATCACATTGCCTAACTAGGTACGCAAAATTTCTACCTTATCCCAACTAAAACTATGAATTTAGCAATCAATCTCTCCTACTAAAACTGAAATATCATCGGAGTCCTCTCATTTAGGGTGGCTGATGTATTTTATATCTGTTTTATTGATCGATTTTTCACAAGCATATAGGTTCCCTGCCAAACTAACATTTTCTTATTCTCCATCGTGAATCGAACCCAAGCCTTAGACATACTCTTATATATTACTATTACCACTGTAACAAAACCGCGGATTCCTATAACATAAAATTAACAGTAAGTAGGTATACTTATTCTAAACCAAATCTTCTTCGCTAAGATAACAAAGCCGATCACATTCGATCTAGCTACATTGTAAAATAGTCCCCATTACGCTCAACTTTGTACGGCAATTTGTAACCATTAGATTTAGGTAGTTAACCCTCGCCTGCTGAAGGTAATCTGCTCAGTAAATAGACTGAAGCACAAGTATATTTGATAAAAGTTATTGGAGGGTTAACGCTTGTTAGTATTGATTGCACGTAATTGTGAGTCGAATCGCTAACTCGGTTTTATAATTCTTGTACAGGGAGGTTTCTGTGTAATGTATTTTGTCGTCAAACGAATTTTGTGTGTGTTTAATAGATTGTATTTTTTGTTTGTTACGATTGAACGGAACTACTTTTAAAACGATAGAGATTATAAATTTTCTTCCTATTAGAAAATTACAGAATTTTTTTGCCGATAATAATATAGGCTATATTTAATTTATTTATATCAACAAAAGGGAAGCCCAGACAAGCGTCTATGCCTTACTTGTGAATATTTTTGGTACTCTCAATATTAAATCATTCTATTATTTTTTCAATAAGTAGAGACAACTGGATATTTGTGAGATTAAATTCAGGTTAGATAAAACACTCCTACGAGAATGCTTGTGTATGAGATGGCTTAAAATTCAAGCATTTGCATTTTAAAGGAGTGCAATATTAAACTCTTTTAGCTCCTAAATTGTCCTGTCATGTAAAATTTATGAAGATTATTTTTACAAGTATAAGTTATAATATCTTACAATCATAACACCCTTATTTATTGTAATTGTATAAGGATATTAAAACGGGTAGATACTTTCTCAGATGAGATTATTGAAATTGGATAATTACAATGAAATATTGCTTGTTTCCTCATCAGCTTTGTAACAAAATACTTTGCTGGCCATTCAATGAGTAATTGATGAAAGAAAATACATTCTCTTTCGTATTTTCTTTCGTCAATAATTACTCATTGAAGCCTTTCTAATAAACCAAAAATACTTTCAGATTGAAGAAATTCATCAAAATCCATGAAGACCTTATAAATACTTGCTAATGATAATAATATATTTTTATGATTTCGACGTCAACGCGTCTTTCCAAACCATACAAGGCCAGTACGCAACGGTGTGAAACTAATCACGTATAGTTTGGAAATAACTTTTTTACAAAGTTCTTCCAAACAGCAGTACGCAAATACTCTACGCGAGGCTCCTATTTTTGTGTAGTTAAAAAAAACACGAACCTAACCTAACCCATAGGTAACCCTTATTTATATCTGTTACCTATTTATTTTTCTAAGCTTACCTAATAATATTTTTATTCCATATTTTACTGAATCAATCAAGAAGAATAAAAGTAGATAGATATAATAGCTGTACAAGTCTTTGATTGCCTATATATTTATTATTTCGCTCAAGCGTAAGTGGTGTAGTAGTAGGTATATTTAGTTATATTTTGCGTACTGATCGTGTATAGTTTGGAACGAAGAACCAAGCATCCGCGTTACAAAGTATACACGATCAGTACACAAAATTCGTGTATATATTGTAATAACAAACTTAAAAACAGCATTACAAAGTATACACGAGCAGTTTCCTATGGTTGCGTTCTGGCTATGTATAGTTTGGAAATACGTGACGTCAACATCATTAAAACTATAATTCTATTTATTATATTTAATTATTATAGTTAATTATAAATACAAAAAATCTACCTTAGAGCTTATTCGTAATTCAATTACATAACAGAAGTACGCGAATTGAAAAACGGCATTTACATTGATGGATTCACAGCGACCCATATCACATTTGTACCGGGACTCGGGAAAGTCAGGGGCAAACAAATGAATTGGTCGGACGCTAACTGTCCCGCGGCACGCGAGCGTATGACATTGAACTGACAAAACGACGATGCTATTATCAGCCCGCGTTTTAGGGTTAATACGGCTTTGAGACGATTTGGCAGTTTCGCTTACGGGTTATACTTTTATGATATACGGTGGGCTTGGTTGGCTATTATTAAATTAGAGCCGTTTGAAAAATTGTAAACCTTTTAAAAATGATAGGTCCGGTTAATGTTAGAATTGGCTGGTCGGAATTTTCAATGGTTGGTATTTCTTAAAGAATTATAAGAAATCGTACTACTTGAAAATAAGAAATATAATAAACTTCTTTCTTGTATGTTCAAATAGTTGCTCCCTGTTCGATCGTTTCCGCGTTTAACCGAAATTAATCTAGCAGAGGCTATTTTGAAAAGTTTTTCTTACTATCTAAGGAGTCATAAACTATAGGCACAATTTTATATGAAAAATGGTCATTTTTACCTGGACAAAGTCGAGGCTGGGCAGTGATAATACATAGAGAGGAAAAACAAAGGCTTTGTGGAGAATATAACATGAGTAGGGTCAACATAATATCGCCAAAGTTTGACAATAAACAATATTGATGACGGTATTTTTTAAACAAGTCTACTTTATACTTAGTGAAGAAATCTTATATTGAATGCTAGTTACACACCCTGGCGATGCTCAAGCTTAACCGGTTTCTATCAAGGAATACAATAAATACTAATACTAATAAAAATATTATTATTAGACTAGCGGTCCGCCCCGGCTTCGCCCGTGGTACCTACATGTTTAAACTATCCTATCTCTCAAGTTGGATCGAACTGCACATGGTGTGCGAATTTTATTATAATCGGTTAAGTGGTTTAGGAGTCCATTGAGGACAAACATTGTGACACGAGATTTATATTATATATTATTAAGATAAGATGTAACTTTTATAGATTATAATAAGTATGAAATGACGTGTAAATGACTTTTAATGATGTAACTTTTAAAGATAAAGTATGAAATGACGTGTAAAGGGGAAAGAAATCCAAGCTGAAAAATATTGAACTGCTTGGTAAATAAAAAAAGTGGATTTGGTTAAAGTTAGATTATGCGTTTAAAATATCGAGAAAAACGAGGGCAAAAACATGGTGGTTCACAACCTGGTTTAAAATATTTATAATTATTAGCAATTATTTTCGCATATACTATTATTTCCATAAATCATTTCAGTGTTAAATGAATAATTTTTAAATAAATTTTACTTAAAAATACAAAAGAAAGCACAATCAAATAGGATTACATTAAATCGGTATTAATTTCGCCTTTTCTATAACCGCGGGCTTGTAATAACTTTTTACGATTTCGAAAATTAGAGCAATATTTCTTGACGATACCCTTTCAAAAGTCGTTAAAAGAATATTAGTGGAGGGTACTTTAATACCTTTAACATGATTGCTTTTTTAAGTAATGAAATGTGATATGAGTTTTATATTGATTTTATCATTTTTTTACTTTTACTTTAAAAAGAACTAGACGAGCGTTCGTTTTATCGGTACCTAGATTTCTACGAATACATAAATCGAAGTGTCTGTGTGTAATGTGAAATTAATAACTTAGGCTTTTTTTCATACGTTCGACATAAACAATGTGGAAATTTTCGATGGGCCCTGGAGGAAAGTACTTGAAATACTCGAGATAGAAAATTTTGCTGAAAGGAAACATTCCTTTGTTTTTTAAAGAAATAGAACTGCATTCAAAAATTTTCGAAAATTCACTTGCTTCGACTGGGAATCGAAATAAATAAAATTTAAAAAAATAATATCTGTTATTTCATTCTTGAAATCGACACTACTACACTAAGCATTAATTGTCCGTCGAATTCTTATTTGTTATTACAGATAGCAGCTTTATGCGTAGGTACTATGTGAGTACACTATAAACCCTTTTAACTTCTATAAAGATTATACGTTTAGTCTCAACTATAAATTATCTCCCTGGGGATGTACCCGGGATCTCCTGTTGCCATGGTAACGCACACCTATATGCGCCTATACGCTTCAACAAGAAAGTGAGAGGTGTTCATATGAAATAAATAAATTTGAAATAAGTAAATCTATACTAATACAGGGTGTCCCAAAAAGTAGTGATATACTGAAGCTGGGAGGTAGAGGACCTAGAGGGCTATCCGAATCACCCCCATGTATGTTATGCGATTTTTCGTATTTTCGGAGTTATGACGTTTTTTTCAATTTTTCACCTATCGCCGAGTACGATGAGATTTTCACTAATGGTGACGTCAATTATTGCGGAAGATGCTTGATTTTTTTTGTGTGCTAAGCTGAAAGATAGGCCAATTCAGTATGGTAACATTTACTATCGTTAGATCTTTGAATGGAATAAAAAAAAGAATTAAATGCCAAGAAAGATAAAATTACCCCTTCAATGTTTACCACTTCCAGGGCCCGTAAAAAAATAAAATCACATAAAAAACGTTTTCCGTTTGGCTTTTAAAAACTTGCTCTATCTATCAGGTAGCTACCCTGAAAATTTCATTTTATTATTCAGAAGGCTTCAATCGAAAAATTGAAATCTAAATTTGGTAAGTGCAAAAATTGAATTAACATGATGATTAATAAAAACAAATTAAAACCAATAACAAGGTATTTAATTACCAGAAATTTTTAAAAAGACCCTGCTGTTGCTCAGTGCAAGTGCGATATCACCGTAAAAAGTTGTCTTTTATGTCTGAATGCCTTTTATCATTTTTAATGGTTTGTTCTGCTACTATGAATTTCCGGGTAATTTCGTCCAAATTGTGGCAGTCTCTCGTCTTTGTAGTATCCCCACGGAAAAAAATCAATAGGGTTTATGTCCGGGGACCGTGGAGGCCAGGCTAAAGGGCAAAGATACCCTGAAAGATGGATTGGTCGTTGCAGCCTGCGCATGCGCCGGTGACGCCTGCC
Source organism: Colias nastes (assembly GCA_907164665.1). Taxonomy (NCBI): domain Eukaryota; kingdom Metazoa; phylum Arthropoda; class Insecta; order Lepidoptera; family Pieridae; genus Colias; species Colias nastes. The sequence continues at coordinate 68,710 of CAJQZM010036909.1, forward strand.
TTAAAGCCTGGCCTCCACGGTCCCTCGACCTAAACCCCATTGATTTGTTTCAATGGGGATACTAAAAAGACCTTGGCTACTTGAGAGAATGCCACAATTTGGACGAAATAACCCGGAAATTCATAATAGCAGAAGAAACCATTAAAAATGATAAAAGGGCATTCAGACATTTAAAAGACAACTTTTTACGGTGATGTCGCACTTGCACTGAGCAACAGCGGGGTCATTTTAAAAATTTCTGGTAATTAATCACCTTGTTATTGGTTTTAATTTGTTTTTATTAATAATCATGTTAATTCAATTTTTGCACTTTCCAAATTTAGATTTCAATTTTTCGATTGAAGCCTTCTGAATAATAAAATGAAATTTTCAGGGTGGCTACCTGATAGATAGAGCAAGTTTTTAGAAGCCAAACGGAAAACTTTTTTTATGTGATTTTATTTTTTACGGGCCCTTGAAGTGGTGAACATACTGAGTAATTTTATCTTTCTTGGCATTTAATTCTTTTTTTTATTCCAATCAAAGATCTAACGATAGTAAATGTTACCATACTGAATTGGCCTATCTTTCAGCTTAGCACACAAAAAAAAATCAAGCATCTTCCGCAATAATTGACGTCACCATGAGTGAAAATCTCATCGTACTCGGCGATACATGAAAAATTGAAAAAATACGTCATAACTCCGAAAATACGAAAAATCGCATAACATACATGGGGGTGATTCGGATAGCCCTCTAGGTCCTCTACCTCCCAGCTTCCGTTCATCACTACTTTTTGGGACACCCTGTATTATAAAGATGAATAGTTTTATCGAGGAAGGCTATAGGCTATATATATATATATCATCACGCTAAGACCAACAGCAGCGGAGCACTGCGGATAAAACCACGGGGCACAGCTAGTGTAAAATAAGTATGTTTGTAATTTTTTAAGATCGTCTTAAAAGGTGCAATGTTTCTTTTACCTGTTATGTTACATCATGATAAAAATAGAGAGTTAGGTATTTCTTTGTAATAATCTAACACGTGTTGTGGATATTATTAATTAATTAAATATCTTTATTTTTTTTTAATAATTACGTAAAGTTCAAAAATTAAGGATTATAGTTGTTCATCTAAAAACATAAGAAAGTAATGGCTCAGTAAATAAAGTCACAACACGTTGTAGAATATTACACAGAGACGTGTCTCGGTTATTTTTAAATTGTTATCAAGCCTTATCTGGAAAATTACGGAAAAATAATTAAAATGTTACTCCTTTTCCTTTTGGGCTCTTTGTTTTATCAAAGTTTTAATTTTATGCTTGATTTGTAATTAAAGAAAGAAGAAAAAAAGATGCAGAAGAGAAATTAGATTGAAATTACTAGGCTGTTATAGGTTATATTATGTATGTATGTTAATTTGTATAAATATCAAATTAATGATTACCTATCTTGTCATTGGTAAATGACTCCGACGACTGTGTATAAATAATAATGGAGAAAAAACACGACTTCTAGAAAAACATAAAAAAATAAAACGTTCACAGTTACTGAAGCTAAACAATAATAATTAATATTCACTTTGAAATTTTATAAAATTAGTGTGACACAAATCAAACGACGCCCCTCTACAAAACCACTACACTGCTTACGTCATAGAGGGTGACAAAATACACATTAAACTCTAAAAATATAACATTTTAGCTTTCTGTCCGGAGAAAAGTAAAAATGTACTTTATACATATTATGTACTTTACAATTTTTAATTCTAAAACATACAGTTCTTGCGAATGTGCTCTCCTTCTTTACAATTGTAAATTTATGTATGCGAGGTATTTTGTGATTGATTTTCTGTCCGTATTCAAAACTTATAGGGATATTCCTATACATTGCTTATTGTTTACAAAAAAACTTTTACACTTTATAGCCAAATAACTAACTCTTATGCCAAAACAAAATATAAAATCCTTCAATCTTCGTTCAAACCTGTCGCCCTAGTCCCTGATAAGTTGATGTACCGGACCGTATACTAGATACCTCTTATCAAGAGCAATTAAACAAAACTTCATAAAACTCCGAACTAGAACTAGAAACACATCAATAGGCTGTCCAGTCCCGCTGGCGCCAAGTATATCGATCATTCGGTAATTACCTCGCCCCAGCGGCTTATATTGTTTGCGACAAACATAATTATGTGGTCCCTTTTATGACCACTAAATAACCGGAATTTCTATGCTTCTACGTATGTAAGCGCGTGAATGTAGTAATTAGATACGGAATTAATATCTGTGTTATTATAAAGCTGAAGAGTTTGTTTGAACGCGCTTATTCCAGGAACCACGGGTCCGATTTCAGAAATTGTTTCTCTGTTGTCCGTCCATTGAGGAAGGCTATAGGCTATATAATATCATCACGCTAAGATCAATAGGAGCGGAGCAATGCGGGTAAAACCACGGGGCGCAACATATTTATTAACAAAATGTAACGTAAAATAATAGCTGTAAGATCAATTAAGAATTGCGCTGAAATGTAGCGTCTTAGTTTTAAATACAATAAATGAAATCCTAACTAATATTATTTCAGTTTTTCTTTTACTGTGAATAGGTGATGTTCTCATAGACGTAGAGGTATTTAATATTTCAATCATTCATTCAAAATACGAAAAAATTATAAAATGAAGGTGAAAGCTGCATTATTTTCTTTACTTGCATCCTAATATAACTTACAATTATTTTTAGTGTGTATTTTATCAATCACTAAATGCGAAAATAATTTGCCGTTTCGTCGATTTACATATAAAACTTTATAAGAGAATCAGTCATTACTCATAACCCTGTCTGATACAAGCAATACCCGTATTTATGCTGAGCTAGAATATTCAGTACTCAATACATTCTATACGACTGGACTCAATCGTATTGTATGTTTGTTTGTTTGTAATTTATTTTGTGATGTATCATTATTACTTTGTTCTGAAACGAATGTAGTATCCATATACCTATTAATAACACAAAAAAATATGCTGTAAATGAACATGTGTCTTATTATTACGATTACTAGTAAGTATCACAATATTTTAATTAAACTTGCTACGATAATACTAAAAGCCTTCATGGCACCTAAAAAAATAAAATAAAAATGTAAACCAATTTTTCCGAGTTATCAGTATATTTAATCTCAAATATCATATATGTTTATTTATTAGTTTTTTCATCAATAATATATTAATTTAATGATGATAACATAAAAAAATATTAATCCTCATAATACTTTATTGGTTCTATTGATTTTATCATCTTGTACATGAATGTATCAGATGGCTGATAAACATACATATATAATTTTAAATAAATACTTATATATAGATAATTAACGCCCAGACACAGAGCAAACATCTATGTTCATCACACAAATATTTGCCCCGGGTGGGAATCGAACCCACGACCTCTGCCTTGGAAGGCAGGGCCACTTCCAACCAAGCCAACCGGTCAGTCAAAACTACTATTCATTTTCTAAGCAAAATACTATTTTTAATATAATATTTTCTAAGTCAATCTAAAAACACAACGAGTTTTATATACACCAAAGTTACCTTTATATAATTTTCTTTGTATAATTGAGAAGCATTTTATAACAATAATAGGTACAGCATAGCAAAAATCTTACTTAAGACCTTTTGGAATGACAATTTGCCATTATTTTATATGTCTGTCTGTTTTAATTACAAAATATAATAACAAAATGAGCATGTTTTTGACAGAGCTTCAGAAAAATGAATTAAATCTAAGCTAATGCCCAAGTTAAGGTAGCAAAGCAATTCGCTAATTAGATAGCATGGGTCCGGGCGTGTAAAGTGTAGCTTAAGTTATAAGTTAATAGCGTTTTGATTACACTTAATATTATATTTGAATATTTTTGGTTATTTATGCATAAGATATAATCAATGGTTGTATTAAAACTTTGAATCATGTTTTATATAGGTTTTTTGGAGATACCTAATTGAAAACAGGTTTTGTAAAGACATATTTTTTGGAGATGATGTATTAAGTCGGTTAACTATAAGTTACCAATTGTGTATTAAGTATATCAATTATTATCTGTATTATATCAGAATTCGCATTGATTTGTTCAATGATTGACCTGAATAAAAATAGAAACTTTCACACATTGAATATTTCATGAAAGTCATTTTGCTATAGAAGAAACTAAACGGGGAAAGCCGAGCTTAGAGCTAGTTTAAGATATTACAAGGATCATTTACAGAACTTGCTACAACTTCCATGATGTATTGCACTAAAATTATGGCTAATCAAATAAATCCACAACAACATAATACTTATTGTACCATAAAGTCGCTTTTCCCTTGTACCACATTATTACCACCCATTTGCGACGCGAAACTTTTGTACGACCGTAATGTCCTTGGCTGTTTCTCATATATTATAACCGCTATGTATGAATCATCGTACATAATATATTACAGTTTGACATCATTATATAATGTACGAGTTTCTACAACATTACCTAAGTCGAGCCTAAGTCATATATTATGACTGTACTTACATACATTGTCATGTCAAAATCGATAGAGTTTGACACAATTTTCATTTGGAGATGAAAACGTAGGTTTAAGGCAAGAAGCTTATATCTAATACACTGGAGATTTCGGTATGAACATTGACGTGTAACAAGAAAATATTGCCCAGTTCATGTTTTTTATCACTTTCACACCTAACTTGGTATTGCCACTGTTAATACGAAGTTTTCCCAAGGCTACTATGTATGCTGTAATATTCTGTGCAAAAGGTTAGTTTTTGTATATGAGTTTGTTGATAAATTGCCAACAACGTCATTCAGAAGCATTGTTGGATGAGACAATTATTATTTATGCTAAATAAAATAAGTATCTGAACCAATTATTAAAAAGCGATACTCCCTGATTATGGGTAGTCACCATAATAAAATTGTAGCAACTCTCACTTTGTCAATATGGCATGTGTGTCAAAAAAATTGCGTCGCTTCGAATATTTAAGTTAATATTGTTGCTTATTTAATGAATATTTTCCGAATATAAAGAATGCATTGTATTGTGCAAAATTGCAGAAGTGTTTGGACACCAAATTCTGGCATAGAATTTCACAGGCAAGTGTATATTTACATTATTTGCAATATTCCTCAATACTCCTGCATTTACCTGTTTAGAATCATTTCAATGGCAAAAATTGTCTAATTTAGCATCATTTTAGTAAGCAGTCATGTTAAATTTGTTATTTCCCTAATACTTTATCATTTTTCAACAAGTTTTCAATAAACAAATTTAACAAGTAAGGTAACCATGATGACGAGTTTTTATGGATAGCGAAGAGAATATTTTGTAATAACAATATTATGATGAAAATTTACAACACCATTTTAAAGATTGTTACTAGTAATGAAACAACACACGACATCGGTATTGCACTCACATGTAGTTATAAGATTGTTCGTTTTTACATTGAAATTTATACTTTTTTAACTTACCTCATATTTTTTTTGTTTTACGTATTTCAGCTTTCCAAAAAGTAAAATAAAAAGAAATATATGTGCCCATCAAGGGTAAAATTACTGAGGATTACGACCCAGAAAAAAATACCTTTTGAAAAATAAACTTTGTAAAGTTAGCTGAAATTTGTGCAAGGCTGCTATAAACAGTTTTTCTTTGATGATTTTGGCTTGAAATTGACCCGTCGAAGCAACGCGTTTAAAAAGAAGATCTGAGTAGCTTACAATTTGGTAAACAGCATCTGATGCAAAACACAACTTTCCTCTATTTACAAAGGATGTTAATGCTATATATCGGTTCATATCCAAGCTTTGTAGCCAAAAGTTATTTAAAACTATCATTCTATACCAATTAAAATTGTATGTACCTATAAAGTATGACCAGTAATATTATAATATAAATACTGTTAAAAATATATGTCGTTATTATTTATAGACCATGATTTTTAGTTTTTTCTATTTTGAAAAATCCTGAATTTACAAACCAGCGTGGTCACTCCACAGAAAGAGACAAAAAACATGACTGACGTCATTCTAGGTCATATTTTCTTGTTACAAGTTAATGGTCATAGTGCAATCTCCAGTGTATTAGATATAAGCTTCTTGGTTTAAGGACTTTCACATCTTTATATTTATGTCTTTGTAGTAATTATTTATCACTTAAACTGACAGATAAGCTAAACAGATTATATCAGCCAGTAAGTTGAAACCGGCCGATGTAATGTGAAACTCATTTGAGTAAAGCCGCAGGCGGGATGCTAGTTAAGTTATAGGTTTAGGTGTCTTATACCTATACCTATAAGAGTCATTTATTTATCAAATTCATGAAAGGACTTATTTCTGATAGAAATTCGTTTGAATCATACAATGAATACATTGTAAGGCAATACTTAAATACTTTTAATCATGTTTTTCTATGAGCATCGTAAAGCAAACTATTAATTCTAGTATTATGTAGATACGCACATCAATTATAAATAATAAGATGTGCTGCGACTCAATTTATTATTTCTATTGTTATACCTACTAACAACAGAATAACTCAAACATAAAATATGCTACGGATTGAGAGCCGCTGTCTTTTCAGGAGCAGTTAATAACTGTCTTAAAATGTCATTAAATGCATTTTTTTCATTCATTTATAACTTCATTCAAAAGTTCCCGGTAAAAGGAAACAAAAGGTAAAGATAGTATCCTAATAATTACGCGGAAGGGTGGAAGAAATTCGCGTGTTATTTTACGCGACGCCGTCCATTTGATTAAATGAGTTCTTTGAAATGATTGCAACTTGCAACTGTATATAGCATGACCTTTGTATAATCGGCTTATGGCAAACAGTTCTATTTTAATGAATACACGTGTAGGTTTATGCCTAGCTTTGTTATCGCTTTTATTAAAACTTCTTCAACTTTTATGTACAAAAGAATAAAGGAAAGCTTTTCCACGCAACGATTTAACGAAGACTAGATATTTTTGTTAGATATTTCTTGGCTCCTTTTTAAGTTTATGCTTAGATAAAGATTATGTTATCCATTATATATTTTGCCTTTTCAAGCTTTGTACGTAAATGGTTACTGCCATAAAATATTTGAGACGTTTTCATTTTCCTGTCAATAAGATTATCCATATAAACATATCGAATTATACAATTATTTATTATGTTTTAGAGTAGGTAATATGCGGTTATACAATATATAAATAATATCTCTTCTAACTGCATATTTCAATAGAGCCTTTAAATTACAATTTTCCTTTCCTAGTATGTAGTGATGCAATAATCACTACATAGTATAAAACAAAGTCGCTTTCTCTGTCCCTATCTATGTCCCTTTGTATGCTTAAATCTTTAAAACTACGCAACGGATTTTGATGCGGTTTTTTTAAATAGATAGAGTGATTCAAGAGGAAGGTTTTAGTATATAATTTATTAGGTTTTAGACAAAGCGGGCGAAGCCGCGGGCGGTAAGCTAGTTTTTTATACAACAAAAAAAATCAAATGTTAGTTTGTCGTAAATTGAAAACGATCGCTATTGAATTATCCCGTTAATATTTATTTTTGATTTCAACTGACACGTTAATACAATTTGACCGGAATATATAAATAAAAAATGCAAAATTTTGAATACAGGTCAGCGTGGGCATTCCCGCATCAGTGTACGTATTATTGAAACAATTCAATTTGTTGAGGCTACGTCAATATTTATCATACGTATACGTAGTTATTATACTGTATGTTTTTGTTACAAATAGGTTTAATTGATACCTTTGACTAAATATAACTTACTAGCCTGGTATATTGAACTTACTGGACTGATTTAGTTCATGTTTCAATAACTTTGTTATTCGAGTAAATTTTTACAGTAACTTATGGAACAGTATCAATTGTAAAATTCGCTTCCATACACAAGAATTAAAATATATATTTTTTATCAAAACAATTTGATAGAATTCATATTGATTGACTACTCTCCTGTTGTTTTTACGTATTTCTTGTATCTTTTTTTAAGTATCCAGTATATTAAATTCATCATAATATTTTAATTTGGGTTTTAGAGTAAATAATATTTTCAGTACTCGCTTAGAATTGAATTTATCTTCATTAAGTCCGTCTATTTCTGTGCATTTTAAAATATAGCTAGTTCGCGACAATTTAAATTTGAAAGGTTACTTTATTTGTATATTCGAGCAGTTCTGAGGAATTGCTTGTATCTATCAGATTTTCTGTTTTAAAGCAATGTAATCTAGTATAAGTAATTTTTAAATTTAAACATTTATTTATTCACTTTGACTTCTTTTAGAACACTTCTTTTGATATAATCATCCAAATTTATAATTTAATATTTACGAACAATTTGCTATTGGTGATTCAATTGCATTGTTAGATTAAGAACGCGAATAAAGTCAAATCACCAATCAACTTGTAGTTGATACGTGTAATATTCAAGACCAAATATAAAAAATAAAATATATGTAAAACTTGATGATATTTTGGATTATATTGTCAGATCAAAAACATAAAATATTGAAATTGACTCGATAGAAAAAATTCACGAAGTTACCTCTAAATTTCACACTTTTACGTTTTTTACTTGACATGGTAATGCCTATTATGTTATTTTTTTCATAAACAATTATATTGAAACATTTGTGAGAACTTTGTAGGACCACTTTTTTGTAATTACTTTTAGTTTTGGTTTAATCACGATAAAACACTTTTGGCGCTTACTATATTTTTAATTACGCAAGAAATCATCTTGCATCGCACGTTCTAGGAGCTTCAAACATAATTCTATTTCATACATCAGACGCTATCGCTCCGTTGAGACGAGTAGACCATGCTCAAATTGCTGTGCCGCGCGCCGATTTTTTAATAATATTGTTTTAATATTGTTTTTTTGAAAATGGTAAACAACAAAAGAACATTGAAACTTCAGAAACGAGAACTAAAAGAGATTCATATTTAAATGATATCTAACTAATTTTCGAAGATAAGTTAATATACTTAGTATTGTAATCATATTAATAAATAATTATTATTTATAATAAATAATAAATAATTATTATTTATAATAAATAATAATTATTATTATTTATTAATATGTATTAATAAAAAATACGACTTGATTCATTTCAGAAACTTTATGCAGGTGAGTTTAGATATCTATTATTTTCGTAAATTCGTTTCCGCGGGCTTGACGCGACGATCTTAGGTTTACATAGGTACCTAGTTATATGGATATAAATATTTCATTCATAGTTTTACATCAATAAAATCAAGAAAGATTTATAGTATATATTTTATGAATTATAATATTATTAGCTAAAGCTAAGACATACCTACATACAAACATACAAAAATTCGAAAAGCTATATTTATTATTTATGTACTTATAGATATTATGTAATATTATTATGTAATACAGATTTTGAATATATTATATATTATATAGGTATAAGTATACTATTCACAACCTGTTTACGTTTTTTACTGGAACAACCATAGGAATCTACAAATAGGTAGTAATTAATCTACCTACCTATTTGTAGATAAATATGATAATATGTTTCCGCGGGCTGAGTAGGTATTGACGCTACGATCTTAGGTATACATATATGGATATAAATATTTCATTCATAGTTTTACATCTATAAAATCAAGAAAGATTTATAGTATATTTTTTATGAATTATAATATTATTAGCTAATGCTAAGACATACATACAAACATACAAAAATTCGAAAAGCTATATTTATGTACTTATAGATAATCTATAATATGTAATATTATTATGTAATACAGATTGTGAATATATTATATAGGTATATACTAAAAAACATGCCTAGATATTACTTTGAGTTGTCCGTATGGTGGAGGTAAGTCCCACGAAAATCGTTATTTGACGACTTTTTACAAATGGGTCTCACACAGTCACACTATCCATACCTACTAAATTAGCTTAGCTTACAAAAAAAATTAGCTGGTAAATTAGCTTGGAGAAATTTTTGCGTTTGTAGTAGTGTATGGTCAGCAAATAAAAAAAACAACATTTTATTTTTAGTTTTTATTATAATATATAATATATGGGATTTTAAATCTAATATCTAATATCTAATATTCTAATATTCTAATATCTGATCTGATAATATTATAAAGGCGAAAGTTTGTATGGATGTATGGATGTTTGTTACTCTTTCACGTAAAAA
>CAJQZM010036909.1:78945-91306 GCA_907164665.1 Colias nastes
GGGTTTTCCTTTGCAAACGCGGGCGAAGCCGCGGGCGGAAATCTAGTTAAACTATATGTGTTTCTCCTCTGAAAAAGATGAGACTTTATTTTAATATTTGCACATTTAACATACGTATAACTTTTACATTAACAATTAACAATATAAAGTTACAACACTTACACACAAATTAAACACTTCAACAAATATTATAACAATAATAACAAATAATAACAACAATCAACAAATACAAAATTTAACAATTACGTACCTAATAAATTATAACTTTTGAATGAAATGTGTGCTTTATGTTCTAAGGCTAAGCGCGCACCACGATTTTAATTTTTGCGACACGATTTCAAAATCGCGCTGTAGAAAATCGCAGAGAGTACGGTGCGCGCACAGCGATAATTTAATAGTGATCATTACTCACTTTCATCATTGATTTCGTACAAGTTGCTTGTCTTTATTTACTACTTCGGAGGATAAGAAAAAAAAAAGAAAAGCAAAATGTGACAAATCACAATTTTAAAATCGCTGCGATTATTTAATCGCATGTGCGCGCATTGTCATATTAACTCATACGTTGTATTTCTGCGATAAAATAATCACGCTGCATAAAATCGTGGTGCGCGCTTAGCCTTACGGTACCAAGCGACCTTCAAGCGACTGACGAAAGACTGCACGTGGCACCTGCGGACAGCGTAAACTGGTTTATTCTGGTTTTGTGCGTGTTTCCACTTTCAACTATCAAGTGACGATTTATTTATTTGTTTTGTTTCGTTATTAATATTTGACCATAATAATTACGAAACAAATTATTATGGACACGATATTTTATTGTTTCACGGTAGTCGTCTTGTCGTTTGCTCAAGGACGTGAAATTGAATGATAATTATATTTTTTTTTTATAAAGTCAAAACCATTTTCTTTCAAATAAAAACTTGTTTTTATTGAAAACAAAAATCAGAGTGTTGCTAGGAATAAGTATAAAATTAAATAGTAATGTTAGGATATCGAAACATTTTTGTATTTTTAAACGATATAGTGGAAACGCGCTCTAAGATCTGAGTAATATACACACCACTACATAATATGCAAAAATTTCTCCAAGCTAATTTACCTTGTACTAATATTATACTAATGTTGTACTAATATTATAAATGTGAAAGTAACTCTGTCTGTCTGTCTGTTACTCAATCACGCCTACTGAACCAATTTGCATGAAATTTGGTATAGAGATATTTTGATACCCGAGAAAGGACATAGGATAGGTTTTATCCCGGAAATCCCACGGGAACGGAAACTATGCGGGTTTTTCTTTGACTGCGCGGGCGATGCCGCGGGCGGAAAGCTAGTATATAATATCTACACAACAATATAACATTCATTCAAATCATACAAACAAACATACATAAACAAACAGACAGATTTTTTTACGGATTCGTGCTCTATACTGTTTCCCTAATAGGTATTGTTTTTTTGAATATATTACATACGTATACACTTTTTTTACTGTTTTATTATATGTATAGATTATCATCAATAATTATAAATAAAAAATAATAATGAATTATCATATTACATAATATTTCAACTTCACTGTTTTATATAATTATTTCATTAATATACTACCGAAAATACGCGTTGAACGAGCGAAGAATATTGTGTTTAATTTAGCGTCCGATGAACTTTACGTGTACGATGAGCCGGGTGTATGATGGAAGAATGATTGCGCGCGGCATGGCGCGCTATGGCCCCGCCCATTAAACTATAGAAATTCTCTGGCTTTATGCGCCCTCTTAAGAACAAGTATTAAAGCTGCGTAGTGTGACGTTTATTAAAATATACATAATATTTCATACTTTTATTTATATTTATATATGGCTTTCTCAATTTATTAAAAACAATTATTTCAATCGTATTTTGTAAGTAACAAAAAAACACATTTTTGTACTGCATTCATGCATTTCAAGCTTTCAGAGTCACAGTGAAACTTTACATTCCATTTTCCCTGTCCCTTCAAAATTTCATTAAAGTTCACCAAATGTTTATATATGCCCTATGTCTTTGACACCCCGTCCCAACCAATTAGTGTAACGGCTCGGACAATTTTAATTCCATACAAAGAAAACTCATTTACCTTGGAAACTGTATGTTATAATATTAAAGAGATGTGAATTTGTGATATGTATTTTTCTTTGGTCATCTGGTAATATGTTGTATTGATACGTGATTTCGACGCTTCGAAGATGAAATAAATGTTGAGGTTTATTTAAGTACTAGCTTTCCGCCCGCGGCTTCGCCCGCATTTTCAAAGAAAAACCCGCATAGTTCCCGTTCCCGTGATATTTCCGGGATAAAACCTATCCTATGTTTTAATCCAAGTTACCCTCTATATGTGTGCTAAATTTCATTGTAATCGGTCCAGTAGTTTATGCGTGAAAACCATACATACATACATATTACATATACATATAATTACAAACCTTTCCTCTTTATAATATTAGTATAGATTTGATTTCGTTTTACTTTTAGTTACGTTAGAAAATTTATGAAATCTATGTGCTCTATTACCTATAACCAAATAATTACAATTGTTATATCATATTTAACTATTTATGAACTACTTAGTATATCTATTGGTTCGTATTGGTTTGTACCTAAATAAAATTACTTTTATAATGGTTGTCATAAATGAAAATTTAGTAAAAGCACGACTAATCCTTGAATAAGGCTTCCACGCTTGCAAAACACAACCTATTTTACAACTCTTGTTTCCTTGCTTCACACAGACACACATGTAGATACATATCTACTGTTTCGTTACTACACACAGACACACATACATTAAAATTTCTCAACATTCAAAAACGTTATCTAATGCGTATGATATGAGTGAAAGTTTGCAAAATTTATGAAGTCGTAAAATGACGGCCCTTGTGACCTTTGACCGCTGGAATTTAAAAGCTTTGTAACGTATGCGTACATTTGCCTGGTTTAATCCGAGATACAGGATTATATATAACTTTGTGTTATGTTAATTTACACTTGAATAAGTTTATAGTTAACGCAGCGTGCTCTTAAAAGTTAGGGTGGTGATACAACGTCAGTACCTTACTCATTTGTTGTTTGAGAACTTTTGTTGTTTTTGGTGGTTATCTGTGTAAAATTTAAAACAATAAATTGATCTTGAGACAAAACAGTATTGGTAACTTATTTAAATATAGAGATTATATAAATGTATATGTGTATAATTTTGTTGTGTCATTTGGTTACATAACAAATACAAATGTATACCTAATATACTATTTTCTTAATAAATTAAACTTATATTCTTACGATATAGTTAGTCCATAACAAAACTACATTATCACTGATACTATACTGATACGCAGACATCGCTTATGTCATAATATTTTTCTTTCCCTCAGAATTTAGGTAAATTGTGTACCAAAGGCATAACGAAGGAGCGAGGTCTCAAGGGTTATATGCGAGCTGAGTATTAACAATGAAAGCGCTTTGTACTGAATTTTTAATAAGTCATTTAACTGTTAAGAAAGCTTTACTTTTGTTCCTTATTGGCTATTAAAAGTTTTAACGACGTCAACTCAAGACCTTTGGCAATCAATACTATTGTAAGGCTTTGATGTTATTTTTAACTCACGAATGTAATGAGAACTAAAAAAAAATATACCGGCCGAATTGATAACCTCCTCCTTTTTTTTGAAGTCGGTTAAATACGATACGATAATTTAGAAGGAATGTAAGTGTATAATATGTGAAGGCTTATAATATCTCTTTGTTAATTTATAAGTAATTTTTTTTACATTTGTTGAACTTAAGGACGAGTCAGCTATCTACTAGCGGTCCGCCCCGACCTCGTCCGTTCATGTTTACGTTTTCTCTCCATAAGAAACATCCTCGAACTTCAAGGAATATTTTACAAAAATAAGTAACGTAATCGGTTCAGCCGTTCTCGAGTTAGGCGCGTACCAACACGTTTGCGATTCATTTTTATTATTATAGATATACCTATTATATCTATCTGTCTGCACTGAGACTCTACAATCAACTTTTCACAAGTTTTGCATATTTGAATATAACATGTAACGTATTAAACCTACCACAAATATTTTTTTTTTTGTTATTACTAGGCAGTGTACCGTACCATACTAATTATCTCTCTATTTTGTGATACTAGGTATTCACCATAGACTTATACATAGATACTATATCTAAGCAAGATTTTTATAAAATGTCAGTTTCATTTTAAAACTTAATAGTTAATAATGTAGATATTTCATTCCATTATAACAACAAATTTCCTTCGAATTAAACCCCCTGTATCGCAAGCAAATTATTATTTTAAATATGATTTTATTTTAATCCTATAATTATTATCCAGGTAAACAATGAAAAATAATAAATATTCGAGGCAAGTTTAATGGCCGATGGTTCGTTTCCTTAGAGTAATGCGAAGGAATTTATTTTGTTTAAGCGCCTAATGAGTCGCGAAATAAGATCATATTTTATCGAGTTAAATCATTTCATAAAATCCATGCTTTAATAACGTGATTAAAACTTTTTTAGCAATTTATTTGTTTCTTAAATAAACCACGCCTATTAGGGATGTTATAACTTATAAGTTTATAGGTATGTTTTTGTGGTTGGTACTTACTGGCATTGTAGCTACCGGAGATCAAGGACCGATTTCAGGGTTTTTTAATGTTTGACAGTTTTATATAGTTAGCTTCTAAGAAAAATAAGTAGAAAAATTCCAACCTGTATATGGTAGATTTTTCTATGGGCCCTGGAGGAAACGTACTTATAATACTGAAGATATAAAAAAAATCAATTTGGTTTGGTTTATATTGTAATAATCCTACAAAATTTAAATTTTATTCTTCATAGACACATATCATTTTGTGACCTCTTTATATTAATAGAATTAGGTAAATTCAACAATGAAAAGGTAAAAAGCTTTACAAATTGGCCCCAACTTTTTACTCAAACATAAAAGTTCCATCTTAACAAGATTACATGCAGGAAATTTTCTTGTGTGTGTGGTAGAAGTGCATTGTAGGGCATTCGCTAGTGATGTTCTATTTTATCGATAGTGGATATTTTTTTTCGATGTTACTTTACGCTATTATCGATAATACGTTCACTTTTGAAGTATTTTTAGTGCTATGTAGTTTTACAAGACTGATTCATGTATGTTTGAATTATTCTGATTTAAAAAAAATATTTCTGTAATGACATTGCTTAAAAAAATGTTTTTGTATGATCCTAACTTTTTAGCATGTGTATTGTGTGTATTTTTGTACTTATGTCTGCGATATCGTCCTTCTACATAAAAGTATTTTCAACATTTTTAATAGTTATTACACTAACTTAAAATTGCCTAGTATGCTCGATTTAATATATATTGCATTGTAATCGGAAACTCGCGATTTTAATAAGCAAATAGCATTTACTTAATCCAACCACAATTACATTCGACTCAATTATCCACAATCTGTATAAACGAATACGATTATAATAAAAACACAGTAAACATCGCATTTGCTATTAAAAACTTTTCAACAGCAGTGCAATTAGCAGGCACGAATAAATTATGAGACTATAGTGTCTGAGAAAGTATTTAGTTGAAGTAAATGGTCTCTTGTAAATCTGTTTTTAATGTTTTCTTGTTTGATTACACAGTTTCTTAGTTAATAAATACTTTACGGATATCTTATAATATTGCATAGAAATTATATTTATTACAAAGGACTTAAATTAAAGCTCATAATATTATAATGCTGCTTTCAGGGCGATCTTTTACAGCAGAACATAATATTATTATGTTGATATAATATAGAAATCTATCCACAATTTATTCCGTATGATCAATAAAAAAAAATCAAACTGAATTTAACGAAAACAAACGCATTTTATACACTACAAGCTATCCGCCCGCGGCTTCGCCTGCTTTGCCTTAAATCTAATAAATTATATACTAAAACCTTCCTCTTGAATCACTCTATCTATTAAAAACCGCATCAAATTCTGACAAAGACATAGGGACAGAGAATGCGATATATGCGATAAATGCGAAGTATAAAAATACTATGTAGTGATTTATTCGAATTATCAAGCGACGCTACAAAAAAAATGCCTTAGAACTATTACATATTAAACACATCCACAGCGAACATCCCTAGTCTTTAAGTGTACTCCAGTGGAGCCTACGTTTCATTTGTCCAAGTCCACCTGAATTGTCCCAGTCCCGTTCGTTGGCCTGGGCTTATCTTCGTTTAATTTATATCAAATTTATGCAAAAGCCCTTTGAACGAGTGATTGCTGGTCGTAGGTACCTGAGGCGCAATCTTGGTAAGATGTCTTGGTTTGGTTTTATTATTTATATGAATTGCTCTGTCGCTTTGTGAAATAAGACTTAGACTCAAACTCAAACATTTATTTATTCAATTAGACTTCTTCTAGAAGCACTTTACCACCGATTCGGAAAGCAGTAAACAAAAGTATCTACATGTAATATTAAAACACCAATAACTATGTCTTATTTTTTAACAGCGATTTTGCTACGCAATCTATTCTTGTATCTCTTTTTATATTTAGAAAATATAAAAGAGACTATGAAACTATAGTTTTATGTTTAAGATGTATAGAATACATAAATCTACGTACGTAAAATTATATAATATATATGATAGTATTATTTGTTAAACAAACCATTTAGTAATTTTGACCTTCAATTGAGAGTTTAATATTTTACAAGACCATTTAATCACAAAGCTGTTGACGATTACACTAAGAATACATTAAATTAATCTAATAAAGGTAATTTATAGTAATATAGAGATATTAATTTTACATTTTACGGACAAAATCATTCAATCGTTGGAAGTAATGATGATTACGACGATCGAAGTGCCCTTATAGCTAATTAATAAAAATGTACCAGGGGTGAACGCAAACTATAAGAACTACCTAATTATTTATTAACATTTATAATAATTAGTACAAAGTTATAATTTTGTAAAATATTAACAGAAATCTACTCTATGAAATTCTAGTGTCGCGTTGTTTGAAGAAAACTCCTCCGAATCTTGACCAATTCTCATGAAATTTTGTGTGTATATCGGGTAGGTCTGAGAATCATTTTTCATACTCCTTAGTGGTAAGAGGGAGATTAAGTTATATTAGAAGTATTTGCAACAATAAAAACAATGATAAAAACTGACATACCGTTTCATCCGTGGATATCGATTCGCCGTTAGAAATATGATATTTTTAGCTCTAAAAAATCAGCGGAACCCAAAAATAACGCTTGGCTTTACCGATTTGTTTTTATTTGAAACATTTACAGTGCGGTTGCGGTTTCCGTTTCAGCATCAGGATGTATTTTCAGGCTTTTAATGAATCGCTTAAAAGTTCGGTAATACGAAGGTTTTGTTTACACGGAGTTTTTCATGACAATTTAGCGTATTGTGTAAGGTGACATTGTTGATATTTTTTTGTTTATTATAAATTTTGAAATACCTTTGTAAATATGAATAAACAAGTTAGTTAATGTCGATATTCATAAAACAACTATACAGAAAAATGTTGATATTAGAAAATATACCGTTAATTTACAGTTTGTTTGGAATTATAACAAAAACACATAGGTGTAAACAGATTTAAATCAAACAGACAAAATACAATATAATATGCCTATATCTGAAACGAAGGCTGGCGGATCGTGTAAACATGGCCAGAAAAGGTTTAATTTGCCATTACTACCATCTTGTACCGCAACATAAAACCTAATTACTTTACATGTCCACAGCCGATTCTATTACGGTAATAGTTTGTAATTCCTGTTTATTACTTACGTCGCGACGTTGGACCTAGGTCATTAAATAGTGCCTGAAAAACCGTTTTAATTAAACCCATGTTACAGATAAGGATTTTAAATGCTTTTAAAAACGTCGAGTTAATGAATCGCTTTTTGATACTTATTTTTTATGGGCTAAAAACGTTTATCAGTACAATGACACCGATGTATTACTTTATCGATTTTCGTTTATTCTAAAATATTTAATATAATTGAGGCGATAATCCCTTTTCGAGACTAGGTAAATAGATAATTATGTACTTTGAAAAACTTTATAGTTGTAGTAAATGATTTAGTTAAATCGTATGAAAATTATCTTAAAAAAAACGAAACTTACTTCTAATGCCTATATTATAATTATCTATATTATTATGATACACCTATTACTAATCAAATATATTTTCAACAGTTTATTTAATTAGGCTTATAATTATCATCAATGAAAAGTTTTGTCATATTTATCACAACTATTATTACCTACATCTTAAAGTAATGATTGAAAACATCTTCTTCGGGATTATAAAGTCGAAAGAAAACTAAAAAAACGACTTCCTACAAAATCTACGTAGGTACATTTCTTAGAGACACAAGCTTAAGAGCCTCTTGAACTACTCCTAGCGAGGATACCAGGGCGTCTTAATTAGTGCAAAATTTTACGTAACATAGTTTCGTGGTTTTGTTTTGAGCTATATTTTTAATTAAACCTAATAGCACAGAATACTATGCATTTAACATTACACAAAAAATGACATTTGGATACAAAATTTTGTATAAAAATCTTATACCCTAATAAATAGTAAAATTAATAAAATCCCGTAAAGTATTAAAAGTCCGATAGGAAACTACAATCAAAACTTTCAAACATATTTCTAATACCAAATGTATATAAAGTTTTACCCTTTTTCGCAAAAGGGTCCGTAGTAAATATCCCCGTGTCCCCTAGAGGGAACTGCGTGATTTTCCATTAATCTATTAGAGCAATAAAACTATAAGTCGACTGATAAGTGAATTAAGAAGTAACAACTTATGCGAGAATAATGTTATTGTTCTTAATTAAATTGGTATCACAGCCTGCCCTCTAAATTTGGGTAGATAATAATTATTATACATTTTGAGAAATTGCGCTGTCTCACGGCTATTTACTAATGTTTCTCAGAAGTTGTTATCTTTGTCATACTAAAATAAAGAAATGAATAGTATGCGGAAGGTAAGCCTCCTTCTGTAATCCTTATTCATATTATGTTAAGATATTACCACGACTTCTAAACTTACTATGTTATCAAATTATTATATGTGAAAATTGCAAAAATGTGTTAGCTCTTACATTAAAATTGAAAAGTGGGATACAATGTATAATAATTATAATTTACGTACTACAAATACGTAGCAATGTTTGATGCAACTAGCGCCATCTAGTTTTTAACGGCAAAATTAAATTCTATGGAAGCTTTCATAGAAGCGCTTAAAAGTTTATTGCGTGCTGTTTGTAGGAAATGAAAATGTTTTATTTTATAATGTTGAATTTATATTAACCGGTTTGTTTATGCTTTCTTTATTTCAACAATTTTACTTCTCTCCAAATGTACCTAAACATTGGTAGGTGTGTATTTTTCAGTTCTTGTAATTCAGAGATATTATTACAAGGCGAATATTTTTGTGTGTAAGTTTATTTATTTTTTCAGCCTTTAATCTGAATCTGAATGTATTAGAATGTTCCTTCATTGTATTATATTTAGGTAGAAACCTGTCTTTGATTAATCGTTTGCGATTTTTAATAAAACAATATTTGCGTAATTTCACAAATATTGTTCTATTAAAATAGTCATCGTATACACAGGTACGGAAGATAATGAAGACAAAGATAAGCCAAAATTAGCACTGCTTAAATTTTTCAGTGACTTTCCTCATCACTTACCCTACAGTCTACACAGAGCTACTACGCTGAGTCACGCCAGTAGTTGGCTAGACTATAGAACAATCCATAAAGCTGAAATTCATCTAATTCCTCCAGGGAGCCGTTGAACAAGATTCGCGGCTAGTGAGTGAACTCGAGGTTATGCCTCGTTTAGTTAGTTTTGGTTTGTTTAGGTTACTAACGCTAGTAACTGGCTTGCGGTTGAGGATGGTAAAGGAATGGTCTAAACATTGTTATGATTGGTAATAAGTGCGGTTTGTTCAAGAGATAACCGCTTGTAATATTCATGCAGCAAATATGCGTAGAGACAGAAAATGAAAATCATGTGTATAAAAAAATCACATTTACGAGGTGGTTCAATGTCTCATTACTAACATCATTTGCCATTTTTTTAATATTAGAAATCTAAGTTATTTATTTGAAATTAATGAAAAGTCAACCCAATATGCTGTTAGTATCTTAATTTCGTTTAAAAATGACTGTATTTTAGTTGAATACCGGAATAAGTGCATTTATAAATAAAGATTATGAAGTTGTGTGAATTTTATGTCATTAAGATTGTATAAAGATTCATTTGCTGTACTAATGAGATTAAATTACATCGATGTAGGTATAAAATATATATACTTCTTAGTATAATAATTAAACAGACAGGAAAGTAAATCTTACAAACGCAGCACAGGCATAATATTAAGTTATTATAATAACTTTACCAAATATAAGTGTGTCCAGCCTTTATTAATATAAGAAAGCGTCAGTTTTGTGATGGTTTTCTTTATTGAACTACTACCTACAAATTAGAAGTTTCATTATTGACGTTGCCTTGAGTCTTCAACATCGTAATTATTTTGTAGGTGTATATTATAGCTTTTAGCAAAGTAAGTTAAGTGAATAATTATTACAAACATTTTGTTACGTTCACGGTTAAGTAGAAGTTTCTGTACGATTATGTAGGGCAGTCTCAATCGAAATGGGAATCGCCAGTGAAATGAAAACAACTAGCACAATAAAAGAAATATAAAAAGGAAACAGAATGAAATGTAGGAAGTTAATACTCATATCATCTATGATTTTCTATCACTATATTATTTCTCGAGCAATCAATCAACCTCAAAACTAGGTATGTACAGATATTTTCATTCTAATAAAATCCGATATATTCCGAATATATTATTATGTTCACCATTACCGTATAACACACATCGAGAATTTCCATGATTTTCAAGTAACTCTAATTACAATAGGAGTTAATTATACAAAGTAACTGTTTTATAATAATGTATAATTAATTTATTACTTTAACACGAAACCACAGTTTCGTAACTTAAGTAAGTATAAGTTTGATATTCAAAGGTAGGTCTCTGGATGCTTCGAATTTTGTATATCTAGGCGAAGCCCTTAAGTGATACCTTTGAAATTCATCTTTATGAAGATTTTAACTAGGGCTGTCACTCCGTACTTTATGAATATTTTAAAGATATTATAGTAATTATAGTTATAATTTTGTAGTATATCCGCCTACCTCACTGATATGTTAAGAGTGAAGTGAGTAATATCATTTATTAGTCCCTTTACTTTTAACAATGTCAAAATAATTAAGACGTACGAACTCTATTCGCAATCTTAAAAACTTTCATAGTTCTATTTGTTATCCTTTATTAGGTACTTCGCTAAAAAAACATTTCCTCAATTAAATTATTTAACGTCATAATAATTCAAACACACAATTGGGATTTCTTTGCTGTTATTTGTAATTAATGTTTATTATAATATTTTGTGGCAACCCTATTCATACTAACTATACTTTAATAGTCTATTCAAAAACTTTGTAAGAGTTATTTGACGTAAATAAGATAATCTCTTTCGATTTAAACTCATCTTAAATATGAAATAAGCCTTTTCAAACTAGTTTTCTGTCGAAAGTAAATAGTTCCTTCAATAAAGTTAATAAGTTCTTTACACTGTCAAAAGTAATTAACATCAATCCATGAATAAAAATAACTGCGTTAAAAACAATCGACTTCAAACTAATCCTTTTCAAAACTATTTAATAAATAGCACATCTAAATAATCCTTCAAACCTATTTAATAAATAGCGCATCTAAATAATATGTAGTAATTAATAATATCAAATCTTTTTTATTTTTTACTTTTCCGTTTTTGAAGTCGGTTGTTTTTAACGCAGTTATTTTTATTTAATACTTTTTAGTATAATTTTCAACACGAATCAAACGAGCCCAAACTCGATAAAGTTGAGTCAATATATTACTGAGTTCCTATGGCCACCTTCTGATTCCATCATCAAATCAGTTCTATGTCATGATAATGTTTCATCGCTATCCAATTTACATACGTATACAAAATTTCAGTTCAATCGGTTACCGGGAAGTGTATCAAAGTTACTTGCAACATTCCAATTAAGTCATGGAGTACAGACAAAAATGCTCATAAAATAAAAACTACTGGGCCTAGCCGTATGAAATTTTTATGGGACCAATTCGACACCATCCCGCATCGAACAAAAAAAGAATCACGTAAATCGGTTCAGAAACCTCGGAGTAATCGGTGTACATACATAAAAA
>CAJQZM010036910.1:0-30473 GCA_907164665.1 Colias nastes
TATATCCTTAATATTTTTGAATAATTCATTTTATAGTATTTACCACAAAATTAAAGATAAGTTCAATGCGTAGTATTTTACGTTGCTAAAATTGTCATTTTAAATACGAATTATCACCGATTTTATTACAATGTAGCGTTAAAAATTTTCAAATTGAACACTCATTTCACGCACAATAAATAATCTGTATTGCAATACATCTTCACCCAAGTAAACACAGTGATTAGCATGTATCATCCAACCAATAACATCAAATACATCAACACATAAAACATACCTAATCCACCAATAAGAATTAATCTTCCTACACCAATTGGCAAGTACATTTGAACAGGAATTAGGCTAAAGATCCCTCACAGTTTTGGCTTCGTTCTCGACGTTTATTTCTTAGATATCCCAACTAATAGCGCTCAGAAGTGCCAAGAAATTTACAAATAATTCGAAGATTGTATGTGCATCTGTAAGTACATTCTAAGGCTCAGGTTGGCTATGGTTTTGTAATTTAGCTAAGGTGTGCTAAGGTAAGTACCATCGAAGTTGGTTGTTTTATTTGTGGCTCATATTTATTTGTTATTAACCTCAGTCATATTGCTATGGCTATGTAATTTAGGTAAGGTTAAGGTAAAGTGCCATCGAAGTTTGTTGTTGACGTTTCTGGCTCATGTTTATTTGTTATTAACCTCAGTAATATTTTTATAACACTGTTTTTGTTTCATTTTCATCAGTTGCAAGCTAAATTTAATGACTTATATGTATCAAGACACATCATCAGCCTATTTTGTTACTATTGCAAACTGCCATCACGTGCGCCGACTATTTTCAATTTGCAATTTGCTATTAAAATGTTTGATCTAAAACACCGATTAGAAATAAATTAAAAAAGACGTGTGGCACTCGGGGACTGCCGCGGTAAAGCTATTGCATAGCTTGCCTTCAAGCCACACCTCCGTGCCCGTCGGAGTAGGGAGCGTGAGGTTTTTTCGTTACGGAATTTCTGGATTTGGTCCCCGCGCTCAAGGCCCGCGATAGAAGCTATGCAATAGCTTAAAAACTCACTTTATTCAATCCTATTGATTGTCTTCTGGGTGATTATTTATCTTAATACTATTATAAAGGCGAAAGTTTGTATGGATGTTTGTTACTCTTTCACGTAAAAACTACTGAACCGATTACAATGAAATTTAGCACACATATAGAAGGTAACTTGGATTAACTCATAGGATAGGTTTTATCCCGGAAATCCCACGGGAACAGGAACTATGCGGGTTTTCCTTTGAAAACGCGGGCGAAGCCGCGGGCGGAAATCTAGTATTAACATATAGAGTAATCCATTTAAACAGTATCAATCAAACTCTACGGCAATATAAAATGAATCAACGTTCAAATCTCCCAATACAAACTCTTATAAAATCAAGTTAATTCACTTCACCACAAGAAACAAAGACTGAATTTATAAAGCAATTCCACATACAGCTAGTTTGTTGATAGTGTGAATGCTATAGTTTTAAACTTATTTAATTCAAAATGACAGTGTGATTTTCCGCACCTTATACTGTAACGGTGCATTCACATCAAACGAACATAGAGCTAGAGCTAGAGCATTATTTCGTGATCGCTTAGTGTAAACGAAAACTCGTATTCAGTGTCACCTATTCAGTATTAGAACATTTCATTGAATCTTTTTGAACAACGAAAGAATGCGCTACGCCTATTTACACTAAAATAATTTGATATATGTAGTGAATATTTGAAATAGTGGAATGAGCATTCACTCGTTTGATGTAAATGCACCGTTACACTGTAATGAAAACGCGATAATTATACGCATACGATACCGATCCAGTTATATTGTTATAGTGGTTTTTCGCTTAAATGTTTTATAGCTTATAATTTAGCATAAAAATAAAACTGGACCTTGTTACATATTTTTGACTACGTACCTATGCCTATGTAACACCGTGACGGAGATAATGATTTTATTTTAACTTATTCATTTATTTATAACGCTTTATTGTACAAAAAAGAAAGAAGTCAATCTTTTAAATAACTAATATAAATATCTAATACACTTCCGCTATCCCTTTTATTAGGGTTATTTCATAACTAACATCATGGCTCATAATGTAGAGTTTTCTTAACAATTATTTATTTCGAATGGGAATTGATATCACATCTTTTATCAATTTACATCACTTTTACTGTATCACGAAAACGTAAACTTGAATAAAAAATTATAAACCCCCGATTGTCAGAATAATAAAATCCGTAATCTTCAAAATAAACACACTTTAATTCCCGAAGCAATATACCGCACAAGTAAAGACAAAACAATATTTAGATCAAAGAGAACTCGTCAACAGATTAGTAAACGACGCATTTTATTTCCCTCCAATTTATAAATACTTTAGTCACATTTATTTTTACAGCGGTCACCTTGTTTGACGTATAGCTGAGAATACTGGAACGTCCTAATTTGTAAACGTACGTATTGTAATTAATTTTTATTAATAAATTAATAAATATAGAGCTGTTTAATATTATATATTGTATTTAAAATATTTAGTGTGTAGTTAACAATTGGACAAATAATAGTAGGGGAGCCCAAGAGGGGATTTTGGGATTTACTCGAGCGCGTCATATTACTATAAGGGACGGTACCTTAGCTATTCATTAGTACCTCTAGTCAATATGAGCAGTTATGGTTGGTGGGTGCGCTCAGGGGCCCCGCTGGAAAATTTGTATAATCCATAATTCCCTAAGGTTGAGCTCGAATCGTCAGATTAGCGAAATGGGGACTTCTTATATTGTAATTAACCCCCCCATATATTAATCTGACGCGCTCGAATAATATTACTTTAATTTTTTACCCTTTCTTCATAGCGATTAAATCGCCACTTAAATCGTCAGATTAACGTATACTTTTTTTCAGTGACGTCCTGGAGCATGCAAAATATCAATATCTAACGCGCTTGAGTATTTCCAAGCCAATTTTTTTCTTTTTTAAATTAAAAAAAATCAAAAAACCCTTCCCCACCGCTAAAAGTGAAAACATTATAGGACCTTTTTTTCTCGCTATGGTCTAATCTACCAATTCTAATAGGTTCCCGTGACGCTCGAGTAAATCCACATTTAGCATCCTGGGCTCCCCTACTATAAGGTCATCCCGTTGTCATAAATATCGTAAGTATTTTTAAACACAATACACATTGTATTCTATTTTTAAATCGTCTATCTATATATATTTTAGTTTGTATTGTATTTATTTGTGTAAGAAAATCTAATTATTTATTATTCACCACACTTTTATTTATTCGCTAAGCGCAAAAAAGTAAATCCTTTAACACTATCATAATAATCACAACAAACACAGGGTAATTTTTAGAATAAATAGGTATTTTTTAGGCTAAATAATCAGCTCAGGAAACATTTTTTTAAGTTTAGTCTATTATATATTTTTATTTTTAAACAAAAATAAGCCATCAGAATGACCGCACATTATAACTTACTGTTTATTGAAACACTATTCTATATTTTGGTTAGCAAAAATTTAGTTCAAATTCATTGATGTATGCAGTTAAATAACGCGTCCGTTTTATACAAATTCAATATTCACTATTCACTATCACCTTTATAGCACTTAGCGGTCGTTAGCTTCACTTTGATCATCAATTTAGTGTACTATTCGTTCTATTTCATCCAAAATATTTAAATTTGTAGCATCACTAATTGAAAGCCTGTACCAAATCAACTATTTTTGTCAAACTAAAAATTATTTTATTTGTTATCACACAATATTTGAATTTATTCATACCACGTCCCAAAATAAACAATAAAGTTTTGTGAAAATATATCCACGATTTTTTATTAATAAGGACACATCCGACATTCGTGAAATGTTTTTATAAATTAAGAAACGGTGCCAGATTTTTTTGATGAAATAGGAAAGCGATATTTACACACGATTTATAAACTATTTTCACTATTATAATTCAGTTTTACACTTGATTTAAGAGTATGTCTTCATGAAATGTTATTATTTCGTTTCACTCGATTTATTCGTGATTATCATCATTTCTTGTGTCATATTTTATACCTCATCGAAGACGAAATTTTGAAATTATTTATGATTTTAGTCTATTTTACGTATTTCCAATATTTAAAATATACTTTTACTTAGTAATTCTATAATAATCGTTCACCACACAATATTTTCTATTAAAAGCTTAACCTCTATAAAAGTTTAATGTGTAAAATTTGGAATATTTTAAAGATATTTATTAAAATTTAATCTTAACGGTATTTAATTCAAAATGTATCCCTTCATCATAGGAATTATTCCCATTTATTATTTTGAGAAAATTACTGACGGAATCCCTATTTATTTTTATTATCCTCACTCACAATATCACAATTCTTCACGTAATAACACTTTACATAAATATAATTTATATTGAAACAAAACCGCACTCAAATAAAACACGCCACTAAAATCATTTTAATATTTATGCTATGCGAAATTAGCAAGCGTTCGTTAGTTATAAATTATGAAGCTTATAAATCTTTTGTGGAATATTTCGGTTATCTTTTTACTTGTTAACATGTAAGTTTGGACTTTTAGTAATGTGATTCGGCTTGTGCATGTTTTAAATAGAAATAGATGATACCCATCATCTATTATTCATTATGGCTGTTACGTGTTTTATAGTCCTGCTTTTCTTAGGTTATGTTTTTAACATTAATGTGGTTATGTGATATTACTGTATCGTATTAGTGAATAATAAATATTTTACTGTATATAAGAATGTATCACAAAGCTCGTTACTGTCTTACTAAATATTTCCAAATGAATAAAAAAATCTATAGAAAGCTTTCAAAAAGCCTATATCACTTTTTAAGATAACAAACAATAAAATATAAACACTTTGTTATTAAATATCCAACGTAATAATTTTTTTTATTACTTTGCTCTATTGATTACACAATTCTCTATAATTAGACATAAATATAGACATAGACGTTTATTATTATTCATACTTTCATGAAAACGTTATGTAGTAATAATGTTTTTTAATACTAGCGTGCAAGTTCAGGGGCACGCTACGTGGCATATTTTAAAAATAAATAAAACATATAAATATGTCGCCATAAACGTCAACAGTTGGCTTAACTTGGGATTATCATAAATTTCGTCAATTTAAATTCAGCTGCTGTTATTGTATTTATATTTTAATCGTTCATTTTTTCCTTTCGTCTGTATTTTTATTGTGGTTCATAATAATAAGAATAGTTTTTTGATTTATTTACTTTCCATAATCCAATTGTTTATTGATTGCTTTATTCTTTTAAGCTTTTGTGTTCGGCAAAATTTTGTTTATGTTAAATTTTATACAGAACATTTTTTTTTAATTTTCAGCAATCCCACGGCACTACTTCCATAGATAGAACTCACCTCCACAGAGTAGCGACATTGTAATGTTTTTATTTAAATTGACTATAATATAAAAACCTTGATCTACCCTAATCTAACTAGCGCGCCTAACTATACTTCAAAAGCTTCCTATAACTATTTGAGGCAAGGCAATGAATTAAACTTTGTACTGGCGATATATTACTAAAAAAATACGTTCACGAAAACACTATTCACGTTAAAAAAATCTGAACTAAATACACATATAATATCGCCTTTGTATCATAAATGGGCGATGTACATTTTGTTTGTTTTCGCGGCGACGCGACGAACGGCCGAGCGCGTGGTGTTGAGCTCGCTTCGCCGGCGCGACTGCACGCTGGCGTGACACGTGACACGCCGTGACGTCAGCGGGACGCATGCGTGACAACTGTCAACACATGCGCCATCGCACCGTGACGGGCACGAGCATGATTATTCATTACCTGTTGATTGGGATTTAGAACTAACTGATATGTTGAAAAGTGACTGAATTTAGTGTCAAGCTTTTGATGGGAGCTTTGGTATGGTTAGAGTGAACGATAGAGCAAAGAGGTTATGGGTTCGATTCCCATTGGTGAATGATTAAAATATATATATATAAGTGTGAATTTGGGACTTATTCGAACTCAAACGTTTCATTATTTAATAAGACCTCAACTAGAAACACTTTTGAATTGTCATTACGCAGTTATACCTATATGGTATGATAAATTACATGCTGGTAAATAAAACCATAGTTTTTTATCTATATAGAGTGATTAATAGTATAGAGTTCTTATATTTTCAATTGGTTATGCATATTTGTACTGCAAGTACAAGTAATTTTTTTTCCGTTTCAGATTAAAAAATACTAAAGACATCTCCTGTATATTTCTGAGATGACAAGAGGTGTTTTATTAGTCATCCATGAGATTATCATTTGGACAAATGTTAAATAAATTGTATAGAGCGGAAAAAGGTGTAGTTCTTAACGCTATGCTATTCATCACATTATGTATGATACGACGTCTTTAATAAATGTTTTAACACATTATTTTTGTATTTCATTCCACAATTACTTTTTAACCATACATACATACCATATATCTATAAGACATTCAAAAGAATTTCACAAAGCTCTATCACAGTATCCATACAAACTTTCTTTCACAATATTTAATAATACCTTCGCCGTAATCGAACCTACGACCCCGCAATCAAAAAAGATTTAATTCAGAATATACCCTTCATAATGCAAATTGGATGTACAGTATATACACCGAATATATAACAAATGGTTGCTACGATGCTACGAGCTATAATATTATATCCGTAGCATTCCGCTACGCCGTAGACATACGTATATCTAACCACGTATGAATATAAGTATCGGATTGTAAATATGCGATCTTTACTTATATATAATATTATAAAGCTGAAGAGTTTGTTTGTTTGTTTGAACGCGCTAATCTCGGGAACTACTGGTCCGATTTGAAAAATTATTTCGGTGTTAGATAGCCCATTCATCGAGGAAGGCTATTATAGGCTATATATCATCTCGCAAAGACCAACAGGAGTGAAGCGAGTAAAACCGCAGAGCACTGCTAGTTATACATAAAAAGGTGATAGAAAACTGACATTTTACGTAAGTTGTATAAATGCTTATAAAATATGAAGAATAAATGGTGTAATGTTAGTCTTTGTGGTATATATTTCATTCTATAATTAATGTACTTACTAAAAAAATAAAAATAAAGGTTATTTTGTACAAAAAGTCACAACATTAAATAAATAAATAAAGAATGCTGTACACGAAACAGTGATGACCTTGAATTACCCATACCAGGAACTCCATAAGGAAAAAGGAATGAACAATTCCAGGAAGCGTAATTGCACAATAAACCTAAAAGCAACATTTTCCAAGAAAATGTATTTCCAAAATACATTCAAAATATAAGTGTGTCTCGTGGTTTAACACTCGCAATAATAATGTATTTCTATCTATATTTCTATAGCTTATGTGATATTCTAGTACAAACACTACTGCAAAGTATTGTCATAAATAGTGCAGTAATTTTCGAGTGAAAGAATAACATTGGATTGGTGGAAAGACGCGGGTTCGAATTCCGCTTCGTGATTGATTTTTCAATTCTTTAAAAAAAAAGGCCTTTGAAGGCCATAAAACTAAAATATCAAATTCAGAATAACATCTAACAAACCTCCACACATTTTTAGCATGTTTATTGTTTATAGTATTTAAATTATTTTGGGAGATGGATTTGTTTCACCACGGATTAGAATAATAACTCTTAAATTTTATAGTATGAATGCACGCTGAAGGCAAACGTAATAATTAACTATTTAAAAATAGTCTTTTACGGTTATTACACAATTAGGATGGTGGTGAATCATGTCATCATCATCATCATTAATATTCACGTTCAAAGCACACACACTCTTTCATCCCACAGTCTCACAGCAATAACAATAACTATAAAACAAAAATCAACTCCATAAAAATCTAATTTAGCGGCGGTAAATACGTCAGGTAGATAAAACGGGACGTTTTAAATTTCCTTAACGCGTTAAATTTTCGTCGGGATTTATAACTTGTGCATAAGTTTGCGTAAAATATTCTACGAAATGAAAACTCCGAAGTATATAATCCAAGAGTAATAATTCTGCGGTTTTCAACGGGTTCGTATGAAATTCGGCTTTCATCTTTGCGATAGGTTGCTATCTAAAGCTGTAGGATATTTTAATCATTGAGTCGTGTGTGTTAAATAATGGTTTGCTTCTAGTATTGATAATTTGATAAATAAATAATAGAGAATATATTAATAAAAGAGCGTATGTGCCGAGCACACGTGTCAGAAGTGAGACGTCGTTGACAAAATTCATCGATACCAAAATCGTCGCCTTACTCTATGACGTGATGGTATTGCCACCTTGAAATTATTCTCTCAACGCGTCTAAAGAAGTTCGACTTCAAAATCATGTCCATTATTATGAAGAAGATTGAGTTTTTAATGATACTCTCTAAATATAAAAATAATGTCTATAACTTTTTTTATTTTTCCGGAAATGCAAAAATGCCACCATATTAAGAAAAAAGCTTAAACCTTTAAACCGCATGGACTTTAATGAATATATTCCACCCTAATAAAAGTAATTAACAGAATGTGTGAGGAAGGAAAATATATTAATTGCTTTATCCCTTTAAATATCTCCGTTGTCATGAAATCCTTTATAAATTGTATTTATAATTAATTCGTATTTATACATATTAAAGGCATACATGATATCAAAGGTATATTCTGATCTGATAATAACCTATATTAAATACATACTTTAGGTTAATACATACATATTATACTCGTTCATGACATTACAGGTATTGTATTCTGATCTGATAATAATCTATATGTATATTAATCACTGTATGTAAAAAATATTTGTCTTAAGATGTGATCGTATCATTTAAAATATCAAATAAATATAAAACGATTTCTTTAATTCTATCTTCACATTAAGATAAGACCGCCAATTGAACTTAGTTTGCTTTTTGCTAAGCTATCTGTAACTTAACTGTTTGTATTTATTTTCTCTCTTGTATAAGAAAAAATAAATAAATGAAATAGGCTAAGATACAGACTAAGACATAGGCTACAATATCACGCAAGTGAAGCCGTGTGTTCTAGCTAGTCATAAACTGAACTTCGTTACTACTCTATATTGCATGGAACGCGGATCACCAGGCCGATAAAGGGCAATCAGCCCTTAGGTAGCTTAATTAGGACCCTCTGTGCCCCAATTTAGTATATCGTGCGGAGTGACACCCCGTTGAATTTATGTTAGGGTATTGTGTGGTGTTGGCTAGATATATAATTTTGGGAGTAGCTTTAATTTTACATAATATAAATTTTTATGTTTTAACAAAAACTGGAAGGCACTAGCTTTCAAATAAAAAAATAGTCATGAAGATCGGTCCACTCAGTCAAGAGTTCTGAGGTAACAAAGCCAAAAAAATTACAGTCAAGTTGAGATTTTTTTTGCAATCAATTGAATATGTATGATAATTTGGTTTGATTAACCTATAAAAGCTCAAAAAAAAGACGTGTGGCACTCGGGGACTGCCGCGGTAAAGCTATTGCATAGCATGCCTTCAAGCCACACCTCCGAGCCCGTCGGAGTGGGGAGCGTGAGGTTTTTTCGTTACGGAATTTCTCGATTCGGTCCCCGCGCTCAAGGCCCGCGATAGAAGCTATGCAATAGCTTAAAAGCTTTAATCGATTCACATTTATCTGTTTTTCATTACTCAACCATGCAGCTATAATGTGCCATATGGAGCAGATGCATTTCAAACTTGTTTCACTGATCGATTTTCTTCATGGGAAAGCAGATAGAGCCTTAAATAACTTACCAGACTAAGAATTCTTTAATAATAAAATCAAATCAATGATTTGGATCAATATCATAATTTTGTGTAATGTTTGACATGAATTAATATCAATATTAGGATATTTTTTGCTTATTATCACATAAATCGAATAAGTCCTAACCCATCATGAATCTGTAAAATTTCATTTGTAAAAACGTCTGCTTATTAATTTTATCACGCGTTTAACCCGGTTTAAAAGTCGTTCGGTCACTTGAGCAATATTTTCGTTCAATCGAGCAGAAAACACGGAACTTTTTTAAGCTTTTTCGAACCGCGTTCCAAACACTCGGTCTTTGAACCGGTCTATTCATTCGTTAACATATTACAACGTCTCGCTTCTAGCACTATGTGTTCTAGTGCAACGTGATAAGATTGAATTTCCTTTAACTGCTGCGCACAGAAATTTGGTGAAAAACACACATTTCACCACTTAAATTGTAAAAATATTTCGATTTGTTGCAACATTTTTATCATTTTTAGTTGCTATGTGGCTGCAGGTTTTTCATGTTTAAAACATGTTTTTAAGATTAACGTATTTGATTTTAATAAATATAAACCCAATATAAATATACAACTACGTTGTTAAAATAAATTCAACATTCGGAAATTTGATTTTTTATAATATTTTACTACTTTCACAACATTTTACAATGAAGCGTATGTTATGACTTCTCGGCTTGTATTTAATATAGCTGCTCCGCGCGGTTTCACCCCCGTGGCTCCACTCCTGTTGGTCGTAGCGTGATGATATATAGCCTATAGCCTTCCTCGATAAATGGAGCTATCTAACACCGAAAGAATTTTTCAAATCGGACCAGTAGTTCCCGAGATTAGCGCGTTCAAACAAACAAACTCTTCAGCTTTATAATATTAGTATAGATTATAATATAAGGTTACGTAGAAGCTTGTTACATAAAATTCACATTCAAAAGCTTTAAATTAATTAAAAACTTAACAATTACAATAACACCGCACAATCAAACACATTTGTACCACTATTCACATTCACACAGATCAAACAACACAAAAACACACCAGAAAACCCTCAAAACCAAAACACTTGAATACTGAAACTTGATTAACATGCTCTGTTCAAACGCAATCAAGTGACTTCAAAGCGATAAGGTTCAGGACTTGTTATAAAAGCAAATAAAGATGAAGTGAGGCTGATTAGAGCGAAGTGATTTGCGTTGTTTGTGACTTTTCGAGAGTGTTTCTTGTAATTGCTAGGTGTTGCATGTGTGGATTTTTGAAGTGAAACTTCTTTAGGCGCGTTGAGAGTTAAATTTCATTCGCGTCATGGCAATAACGTCACGCCATGAAGTAAGGCGACGATTTTGGTATCCTTGAATCTTGCCAAAGAAGTTACACTACTGACACGTGTGCTCGGCACACACGCTCTTATTTATTTTATATTAAAAAGATAAAGGTATTCTATACAAGCTTTATTAAGCTTTTATTAAGCTTCATAGCATTTCCTAGTCATTATCATAGAACTATTTTGTTCCTACATCAAATTTTCTTTACATTTTTTAGTTGTTTAGACCATTACTTCCAACCTGACTTTGGCAGTGGTATATATTATGTAGAAGGATGGAGATTTCAAATTCAAATTCAAATTCAAATATTTTTATTCATGAATATGGGTACAATTCAGATCTTATACAAACATAAGTCCCGCCATATCCTGCCTGTTAGGCATATGAAATTACAAATACATATTACAGCTAAACAAATAATAATTTTATCTTTAAAGTCCAAAATTATTTTAAATTTAAGTCAAATACATTAATAAAATAAATATACACTAATAAGTCAATAGTTATGTAACAATTATAAGCAAATCATTATTACACATCAGCGAGTGATTTATCATTAATATAGTCCTTAATACAGTAATAACATTTTTGTATTAAAAGGTCTTTTAATTTACATTTGAATTTAATTATACTTTCTATATCTATTATTGCCTTAGGTAGTCTATTATACAGTGTTGGACCCATACCAAAAATGCTTTTAGAAAAATGCCTAGATTTACTGGGTAACATACATATTTTATGATCATTACGCTTACTTTTTAAATGTTCATACATACTGAGATTACATTTTACAAACATTATAACTTCATATATACATAAACACGGTAGAGTTAATAGAAAAAACTTTTTGAAATATGGAACACAGCTGTCTGTTTGCTTTATACCAGATATAGCTCTTATACACCGTTTTTGTGACTTAAATGCGGTTTCTATATCTGTACTATTACCCCAGAATATTATACCATAGCGTAATATGGAATTCACATAGGCATGATACGCAGATAATAGAGTTGCCTCGTTTGCTACTTTTCTCAGCATATAAAGGGCATAAGACAGTTTGCTTAGTTTCGAGCAAATATGGTCAATGTGAGACTTCCAATTCAAATTTTCATCTATATATATACCTAAAAATTTTGTTTCATCTATTTGCGTTAATAATTTGTTTTTGTACATTATGTTCAGGGGGTTACTTAATTTATTTCTAGTAAATGTCATTAGTTTTGTTTTTTCTAAATTTAATGTCAGATTATTCATTTTAAGCCATGTAATCATTTTGTCTAGGGAGTCTGTCACATTTTCTTTGAGGTTTATTATATCTTCCGAAGTGAAAATTGCAGTACTATCATCAGCAAACATAACTATGCTATTCCTAATGGCTTTAGGGAAGTCATTTATGTAAATATTAAATAAGAGCGGTCCCAGTACACTGCCTTGGGGTATACCATATCTAACAGTGTCAAGTTTTGATTTATATGTTCTCATGACCCTAGTATCAGGACAAATTCGCTTTATTTGTGTATATTGCTTACGATCAGTTAAATATGATTTAATCAGATTCAAAATGTTACCTCTTATTCCATATCTTTCTAGTTTATCTAGTAATATTTTATGAATCACACAGTCAAATGCTTTCGTCAAGTCCATGAATATAGCACAAATATTATTTTTGTTTTCTAGGCTTATCATAATTCGCTTTAGAAATTGATGAATGGCTTGGCTGGATTTATTTTAATAAGCCTAAGATATAGTATTCTAACATACACTTCACCT
The DNA here is from genome assembly GCA_907164665.1 of Colias nastes. Taxonomy (NCBI): domain Eukaryota; kingdom Metazoa; phylum Arthropoda; class Insecta; order Lepidoptera; family Pieridae; genus Colias; species Colias nastes. The sequence continues at coordinate 12,959 of CAJQZM010036910.1, forward strand.
TTATATTATTAAGTATAATAGAGAAGACTGACTTGTATTCGCGCAGATATAATGCAATTGTATTTCATAGGTACGCACTTTATTAGAAAAGCAAAATCAGGTTAGTAGATGGGTATCATGTGTCTGTCTTCTGCAACAGAATTTTGTTCGTAGTGTCTCTACTACGTGATTTAATTTATTATGCTATCAGATTTCATACTAGTTACCTATATCTCGTAAACTTCCTATATCTAATCCACAATGAATATTATAGGATATTGAGTTTAGATAAAAGTAGGTAAGTTACCTACAATTCTTAAAAAATTAAAATTCTTACAGCCGTACAAATAAAAACTTGCTTATTCAAACCTTATGCAATGAATAGATATGATTGGAATAAATAAAGAATAAGGATGTCATAATTTCTTACAAATAAATTTGGAATAACGTCGATGTAACTATGCTCACGCTATGCAATAGGAGCGAAGCGGCAACGTAGCAATTCATTCACAAAATTATGAAAAACATTGAAATTGTCTACGGTTAAGCCTTGGTGCTGTCATTTTGACGCTCGTTTGACTTCGTCGAATTTGTTGTGAAGTTTCATCATACGATGTTCTGTTTATTTATTTTTTAAATATTTATTGTAAATAATTTAAATGTATCATTAAATATGCAAGCAAATGAAAGAGAACGCTATCCAATATCTGGAGAACAGAAGATAAACCCCATGAGATAGAGTTACACAATTATATATACATATTACAAAACATACAACTCCAGGCTTAGAAGATTTATATTTTCAACGAAAGTTTATATTATTGTGATAAGTTTAGAAATAAGTTTTATGTATGTATGGTTTGGCGCATGCCGTAAATAAATAAATCATTATAAATATCAAAAGGGTTTTTCATAATTTCGTATGTTTTGACATTTCATACAAAATTTTCCATTTCAATAACTTAATGAAATTATTAATTTGCTCAACTTTTTCTACTTCTCGTATTACTCTCATTGCTATTATCTCAAATTTAGATTGAAAATTGCTTCTAAAACTTGTAAAACACAGCACAATGTACTAAAAGATAGGTTTTAACTCGGTTATGTCAGACTTATACTAGGGTGGTAGCCGGAATAAGGACGAAATAGCATTAGTATGAATACTTATTACGAAGTTATACTAGGTTTCATTTATTACGTGTTTATTTGTATGATTTTTCCTTATTCTTAGTTTATTCTTTTCAATGTTATAACTCGTTTATTTGTACGGCTGTTAAAGTATAAAAGTAACAAACACGCAAATTATTGAAAACGAATATTACTCCAAGTTTCCTAAATATAAAAAGCACATAAAATACTCGTATCATTCAACATAACCTTACCTAATACGTTTCATGTTTAATCTTCACGGTCACAACAAAAGAAATACACAGAAAGGGATGGAGAGTAAAAGTTAAATATTTGCTTGTAAATTTGTATGAAGCATTGATAGAATCAATGTCACATTTAGATTTTCTCTTATTCATTTAATCAATTAACATAATTTTTGTAATCAATGAACTTTTTTATACGTTTAGTAACTGGAAATCCATACTAATATTATAAATGCGAAAGTAACTCTGTCTGTCTGTCTGTTACTCAATCACGCCTTAACTACTGAACCAATTTGCATGAAATTTGGTATAGAGATATTTTGACACCCGAGAAAGGACATAGGCTACTTTTTACCCCAGGAAATAGGATAGGTTTTATCCTGGAAATCCCACGGAAACGGGAACTATGCGGGTTTTTCTTTGACTGCGCGAGCGAAGCTGCGGGTGGAAAGCTAGTTTAATATATACTTCATATTTACACGCAATAAATTATCATGATATTATTGCGGAGGATAGAAATTAGGCTAGAAATTTTTATTTTTGCAAATATTGAAATAAAGATTATAAATAAAAATCATCATGTCAAACAAATTTAAATACAGTTTATTATTCATATTCCACTAAAAACAGTATATTACGCTTGAACATACTATACAATCTAAAAATAATTCCAGAAAATTCGTATTCTTAATACCTCAGAATTTTGGGGTGATCGCAGCTTCGCACCCTTCCGGATTATTGATCGACAGAGGGATGGATAGGTGCCTAATATCTTGTGCGGGGTTGTATTTTGGGGCTGTGGTTTACTGGTATATTTTTAAGCTCGTAGCATGAATTAATTAATGTTACTAGTAAAGACATGAAAGGTGTGAGACGAAATTTATTTTATTTAGATAATTAAAGATCAATTCACGCTATTTTGAGGAAAAAAGAAATAACGTAAAATTTTATTAGTGAATGTCATACTGAATACTTTTTAGCTTTTTCAATAAATAATTTTTCATTCGATACAATAGATCGAAAACAATTTAAAAACTTATGAACTCATGCGATATTATACATTGTAGTACATTGAAATGAGAAGAAAAATGATTTATTACCTACTATTTTATTTCTATTGCATCAAAAGCGTCGACAAATATTTCAAAAACATATTCCGCGTCAAATTCTACACAGAACATTCAACGCTATGAATTATTGGCTTTCACTTCGGAACGAAATTTTACTTATTTTATATCACAAAATGTTCAGTGGTTTTTAAAGAAAAACCCCAGCTTATGGCGGAAGCGTCGAATGTCAAATTTTCAATGCTATTGAGGGAGGGTGGCGAGGCAATATTCCGAAATAATTATGTCATAAACGATGCATGGTTTTGACTATAAAGTTCAGATTTTCGATAGTTAAAAGCCGTGTAAACACGTGTAACACAAGAAACTGTTCAAGAAAAATTTTACAAATATACATTACATAGAAGTACCTTTATTTAATTAAATAATCTAAAAATGGTTGTCCTTTTATAGATATTTTATTAAATACATCATGTCAGTTTAACATAACAATATACTGCTAAATAGTACTAACTATGCATGTTGATTAAATTTTATGAAGTTTTTGTCACAATCAAGTTATTTGATGTCTGATAAAACTCTAAAAGAAAGAGTTAAACAAAGCCGCGGGCAAAAGCAAGTGCGCAGAACGTGATTACAGCTATTAAAGTATATGCAGGTATAATTAAACGTGTAATCGCGGCCATTACTTGTTATTAGTCTTATCTCAAGAATTTTACATTGATTGGAGCAATTAACACGATACGGATTTAGAAGGGCGTATTTCAATTTAATATATACTAATAATACACTCGGCTTCGCTTTCCGTTTCCTATACAAGACTTCTATTTCAGTCATTTTATGTGTTTTCTAGTTTCTTACTTAAATATAATATACATATGTGTCTACAACTAATATTATTGTTAACATCTAAAACCATGTATCAGTTTAGGCGTGACCACGAAACAGATAGACAAAAGTTATAACATTATCATTGAAGAATGGAGGATACAAAAAGATACAAAAAAAATGTTGTGTTCGATTCGAATCCAAAGCTTTTGCACTATTTTAGCTTATAAGAATTTTGAAAATCCCAATGTTCGTTGTATTGTCACATTTTTCACCTTTTTAATATTCAAATTAAAATTTTTCATTTTATGGATCTTAATATTATTAAAGAGATAATACCAATGTCCAATATATCTCACTTAAATTGTATGCAGCTTTATTCAACGTTCAATATCGCAAGGACACGATTTACAAACAATTCCAACGTCTCTTTGCTAAATAAAAGCAAAGTTTATTTTAAACTTTTGTTTTAAAAATATCGGTGAAAATATGAAATGAAATGATTAACATTAAGTATAACATTGTATTTTCGTCTAAATTAAAATTAAATATATAATGTTGTTAATCAGCAAATACATGGTTTTCTTAATATAATGAGGAAATATTTGCTAAAAAGTTACTTCTCCCTCGTAGGTATAAGGTTTGATTATTTTATCTAGTGAGGACTTGGGTGAAGTCGGGGCAAGCAGCCAGTTAATCAATAAACATTTCAATACATTATATTTTGATAAAAGTATAAATTAAACGTTATTTAAAAGCTTTATAAAATAAATAATCGACGCAATTCAAGCATAAACTAAATCGCTGGAATTCTTTCAAAATTGTTTTGATTCGATGAATTCACAGAATTATATGTATTTAAATGCACTTATTTTGATACGTTTGAGCGTACACTCTATAACGCGATATTGCATAAATAATAAATAATTTTATTTTAAACTAGCTCTGCCCCGCGGTTTTACTCTCATTACTCCGCTCCTATTGGTCTTAGTGTGATGATATAGCTGATAGCATATAACCATCCTCGACAAATGAACTATCTAATAATGAAATAATGTTTCAAATCGGATCCGTGATTTCTGAGATTAGCGTGTATAAGCGAACAAACAAATAAACAACTTTATAATGTTGGTATGGACTTGCTATAAAAAGATCAAGATAAAAGTAATAATATATTTTGCATTAATAAATAATAGACTGTCGCTATAATACAGGCGTTAACTCGCTAACTAAATAACAATTAAATTTTTAATTTTATGCAATCTTGATGTAGTTCTATAATTTCAACGTTTTAATTTGTAAATGTTGGCTATAGCGTTATCTATTCCTTTGATGAATGAGCGTTCTGAATGGTTTACTTAATGTAACCTATTTAGATTAACATTCATCCAATAAAGAAGTAATACGTCATATCTTCGATAAATATAGTGGAGGAAAAAATGATTTTATTCCATTTAATAAAGGACATAAAATAACATAATTATGTATACTACTAGCTTACCGCCCGCGGCTTCGCCCGCTTTATCTAAAACCTAATAAATTATATACTAAAACCTTCCTCTTGAATCACTCTATCTATTAAAAAAAAACGCATCAAAATCCGTTGCGTAGTTTTAAAGATTTAAGCATACAAAGGGACATAGGGAAATAGGGACAGAGAAAGCGACTTTGTTTTATACTATGTAGTGATAATATATTATTACGTAAGGATACAATTGATATTAGTCCTTAGAGCTTTTTTATTAGGAGTAGGCACCTGTACCTTATTTATACTTACGCGTCCATCCTCAACATATTTACTATGCACATACGCATTAGAAAAGCGTTTATTCATGGTTGCATTTTTTTTTTCACCTTTTAATAACCTGAATTAAGAATCCTATTCAAACTGAACTATGAGTTATTGAACTCATAGTTCAGTTTGAATAGGATTGGAGCTTGTAAAATATAGAAAATAGATTGCTATTTTCTATATTTTACAAACTCCATATTACATATAGCCATCTGGTACCATAATTTCGGCAAGCAATTTCTACAGAGAAGAGCCGGCAAGAATATGTACAGAGTTTAAACTAAGTTAGAGCCCCCTAATGGTGTATAATACAATCACATCCACAGCACTCTATATAAAAGTTATTAAATTACCTATTCGTTCTAGTATAGTGTATCTACTTATAAATATAGGGATGTATTAAGCCTATCAAACTTGGGGAGTGTCATGCCCACTTAGCTGTATCATAATATAGTAAATAAAGTAATAGTCGTATTTGCTGAACCCATCATGATATCTCCCGAGACGAGAAATAAAAATAATCCCAAATATAAGAGGGTATAATCTATCTTATCACCTATTAGCTGAACGACAGTATATTTATTATATTGTGACTGTATTTTGGATATATCTATAAGTACAGTTTATTATCTACACCTGCAAGTTGTTCCTGCGTAATTTCATAGGGTATTTACTTCATTTACATCTCTCATTTACATTGTTCACAACATCAATACTCAGAGAATAATTTAATCTTAGTTTTATGTAATTACATGAAATCAAAATTTACAGTCATAACGTTGTAACACAGAACTATTGATAAGTCTTATGTCCATTGAACTCAACAACAATATCAACATATACCATGTTGAACAACACATACCATATTGAACAAAAGGAACATGTTGAACAACATCTAATAAATTGAACAAAATATACCAAGTTGAACAATATATTGTAACAATATGTTGAACACAACAATAGTTACAATCGATATCACAAGCACAGTCAGTTAAGGCTTAACGTGTGTCGACGAGGCACGCCGCAAAATGAATTACAGTTTTTATTGTTTGCATCGCTATCCGTACATAATCCGTGAATAACGTAACTTTATTTATTATTGTTACGCTGATATGCTGAATTACTCGCTGGCCAATGATTAATGACTGCTGTTATGCATTTTTAAATGCTATTTATTGGAAGGCGGTTTTAAAGAACAATGATGTATGAAGGATGGATATTTGTTGATGTTGACTTTTAGTGTTAGCTTTGGGTGTTTTGTTTTTTTTATATCATATTCAATCATCTTAATTTTAGGAAATTAATCTTTAATTATATGAATTATATCAAAGGAATCGTTCATGCAAATAACTTAATTTATTATATATTTTCAAATAAATTAGAACTTGAAGTTTTATGCGTTTAATGATAAAAAGGAAAATAAAGTGTTAATAATTAGTATAGTCTACATGTTTTTAATTTAATCTAACTTTCCATATTATCTCACATGCTTACTCAAACACATAAACACATCACACCAAACATTGTAGGGAAAATACTTTTTGTTTATTATTCTCAGGCATTGTGGTATAAAAAGATAAAGTCAATTTGACACGCAACAAAATGGCCACTGTAACAATTCACAGATGGAACTTCGGAAAGACAAATAAATAACACAAAGAGCGGAAACGGCCCATAATTTGAAGGCATATTTCCCGCGAATCGAAATTGAAAGTAAAGTCCGATTCATCAAGAGATTCCGCTCTAAGTGTCGTAAATAATATTTCTTTTGTTTGTTTGTTTCGAGAAAATTCTAACGGCATTGTGCAGTAAATGAAAATTGTTTTCATTTTTCAATGTCGCAATGCTACGGAATATAAGGCTATAAAATGGATATCTCGTACATGACATGCCCGAGCGGTGTAATAAAGTATTTGAATAATATTGTAATTATTAGGTACTAGCTTTCCACCCGCAGCATCGCCCGCGCAGAAGAAAGAAAAACCCGCATAGTTCCCGTTCCCGTGGGATTTCCGGGATAAAACCTATCCTATGTCCTTTCTCGGGTGTCAAAATGTCTCTTTACCAAATTTCATGCAAATTGGTTCAGTAGTTAAGGCGTGATTGAGTAACAGACAGATAGACAGAGTTACTTTCGCATTTATAATATTACTATATGGATTGGCAATTGCTTAATATTGAAATAATTTTCATAAATTTCAAAAGCAATTTAATATTTGAATTGTAAATTAATATTGGAATAATAATTACAATCTAATAAAAAAAATAATAAATTAAGGATATTCTCAATATAATTATTGTATTTAACAATGTATTATCGATCCCATAAACAATACCAAATAAGTAAAACGTAAATCCCATAGGAAAAGACGTTTATTACGGTGACTATTCTTCTCGATATAAACTTCGAAATCCAAATGCATAATCAGAAATAATTAATACCAGCTGTAATTAAAACGTGAGTATAATTAATTGGACGAAGTTAATTAAGACCTTCCACTATTTTATAAATACTTAATAACATGACCCCTATTTGTAGATAAATTACGTATACTATATACTTTAATTAACCTTCATCCACAAAGAGGATCTCCAAAATCTCATCAAAATGTGCCAAATATGCACTCCCAAACTTGTAACGGCTCTACAAAAATCGAAAGGGCTTCAAAAATACGAGAGACATTCCAGCTGGCCAGTGTAATACCCCCTTGACTGCCTCTTGAACGTGCTACAGTATTCTATAAAGAAAATAAAAGAGGAATACTTACCCTATTTTTATATACGTAAATAAATTATTAACTTCACTTCCTGGTAAAATAATTTAAAGGTTTTTTTTTTAAATATACTACAAATATATAACAGGACTGTTTTTGTTTTATATAATTAATATTATATTGTATGTGAATATAACGCATTAAAACTAGAATCATCAATCAGGCCTAAGAATATCCAAAGTTAAGTTTTCAATTATGTTCATGTATCGATGTTGTAATCATCATCAATGTGTTATAATATTTGTAATATAATATACAATATTTTGAAAAAAAATCTACACTAGCACCTGTATATGGTAATCAAATAATTATCAAGATTATCCTTATAATTACCTCGCAATGTTTATCTTAAAACAAAACCAACTACACCTAGCACACAACATTAACCCACCTTTATGCATGCCAGTGTGTTTATCTTTCAACACTGTCAGCTCATAAATCTTGCCGAACTCCTCAAACATCGGTCGCAAGTCCTTTTCCTCGAGGTGCCGGGGGATCTGGCCAATGAACAGCTTGACAGCGTCCTTGCCGGCGCCTGGCGGGGCCCCCGTGCGCTCCGCCGGGGTCAGCGGCGACGAGCGCCGGGTCTCCGCCGCGCTGTGCACCGGCGTCGAAGGCATCGACGTCACCATACGCACGGGAGCCTCCTGCGTCGGGCTCACCGCCTTCACCAGTTGATTCTGCATGAAGCTCGGAAACAACACCCCCGGAGTACACAGATTCGCACCCACCAACATGTCTATCACAGTATTTAACTTACAATCACAGCGATTTGTACTACGTTTTCTTACTCTATAAATTCGGTTTTGTTTTAAAGCTTTCGCGGGCTATTTACTTTCGGAGGGCGAAGGGTGAACGCGTTAGTGTGAGTGTTTTGTGTCTGTTTGTGTCTCGCTCGCGTAATGCGTAATGTTATCGATCTTTATAGTAGAGGCTCAGACCTCGTATATTTCACCCACTCAATGTTTCACACGTGCTGTGATAAACAAGTTTTCTTGAGACGGATTTTTTTAACACTTAATTTTCTTACCGATATTTACACTAAATATATCTACGACATTGGCACATAATTAGGTACTGGATAGGTTTGAGCGCGTAAACTATAAATTAAAGTGCACTAGATTTCAGTACACGAACACAACTAGTACGAACCCGTGTGCAGTTAGTGTTTACGTGCCGGAGCGCATGCCGTTCTGTTTACAAACAAACCACGCAAACCACACTATTTTTAATCCCGAATATTCCGTAAAATTCGTAAACACAGCGCGCACAACGTCATTCACTTAGCACTAAATCTAGAAGCACATCTAATATTTACAATCAACAGCTACGCTATAAAACACTCTACAACGACGAACGAAGACGCGACGCACAAAAACACAAGACATACGAACTAAATTAGGCAACAAATTTGCCGTGTACCCGTCTGTATGTCTACATGTCCACTAACCTAAAATTCCCTCTCGGTCCTTTCATAGCGTACGCTATGGGGAGATCTTGTATCAGTCCTCCCTTTCGCTCGCCCTCAGATATTTAGCTAGGCAAGTGAACTCGCTCACGTTTATTATTACGAATCTCCTTGAGATGTGCGGAATTATTGTTGACATATTTGTGAGTATAAAGTTCAATTGTTGTTGGCTACGTTTTGCGCGTTTTCGTGGGCGCTACGGCGTAGCACGCTTTTAAAATACATACATTTATTGAATGGGTGTCGTATATTTTGGTGTTATTTGTGTTCTTTACGTTTTATAATACCGTTTTGTGTTAAATAATAACGTTTTAATATATATTTAGTGGATAAGGAGTTATTTTATATTTTTTGTAGATTCATGTTATTTTCAATTATGTAATAAAACAAATGGTCACAAATAATATGTTTAATTACAAAAATTATATATTTAATTATAAATGAGTATTTAAATCTTTATTTTTAAGATTATAAATATCTAATTTAAATGGTTTTTTACTACTTTTTAAAATACATATTATTTTTTATAATAATTTATATAGTAGGTATAACAAATAAAAAAATATATTTATGTAAATATCTGTGATATTTTTATTGAAAGTATACCTAATCTATTTTTTATATATTGCTACTGTATTTTTATATTTTCTTATTAACCACCGAAACTATACCCTCCTTAATATTTCACGTATAATACGCAAGTAATACGAAACAATAAACCTCTAAACAGCGATCAATATCAAATAATTCAATAAAAGCCGACCAAAAACTTTGGTCCTGAATTATTTATCCGGCCCTCAGGAGGCAATCGTAAAACGGAACGAGAAATTCGCTAAAAAGGTCTTCAGCATTTGGTCGGACTATAACTCAAGAGCCGAAATAGCAGGGGCTCTACCCCCCCGCCCCGCGCCCCGCGCCCCGCACCTCAGAGGAATCCGCCCTTAATAGCTGTTTAGAAAAATATATCAAAAATTTTCGGTACAGCCATGGCGTAGGGACGTAATTTATCATATTTTTTTATGGAAAATTCTCGTAAAATTCAATTATGCCGCGAAGGTTTTAAACTTTTATGGAGCTGGGCTTCCTTCCGAAAGTCGTCAAATTACCGAGATGTGAATGTTAAATACCACAAAATGATTGTCGTAAACATAATGTTAATTAAACATTAATTATTATGTACTTAAAGCCCTTATTATATCCTTCTCTTAATCTTTCTTCAATGGATCTTTTATTACAATAAAAAAAAGAGGACAAAAAACTGTTGCCAATTACTTCATCAGCAAAGTCAGTTTATCAAGTGATATTATCATGACAATGTAAAGCTGGTTGCCTTTCATCCCGTTTTGTATGTAGTGACATGAAACAAAAGTGCTTGGAAGGGATATGCCACGTCCGATACAAATGTTTTAACCAGTCTTATTATGTAGAAGATATTGATCAAAATAATGACGATGATAATTAGATAAAAACATTTTTTATTTAATTTTAGCCGTGTATTGAGTTTACTAAAAACCATTATTATTAATATCCAAGTTAAGTGCGCTGTCCAATGCTATTTATTATGCTGATCACATTAGAAAAAAACACTGAAAATACTATCTATGTAATACGTTTCTGCTCACATATCAGGAAATTAAAATAAATAAAATTGACGTAACTAACTACTTTTTATTCAGAATTATATTATTTTACGGGCTTCGCCCGCATAGTCAAAGAAACACACGCATAGTTCCCGTTTCCATGGAATTTCCGGGTTAAAACGAACCCTATAACCTTCCTCATGTCTCAAGCTATCTCTGTTCCAAATTTGAAGTAAATCCATACAGTACTTTTTGAGTTTAGCCCGGACAGACATAAAGACAAACAGACAAAAATTCTAAAAAATATAATTTTGGCTTCGGTATATATTGTAGATCACACCCGGAGTATTATTTTAAACAAATATTCCATGTACAGTTTTAACTTCCCTACGATTTTATTATATTTAAAGATAATTTCAAGATGATTCATACCAAAAAAGGGCTAATTTGGCGCTCCCGACGCTCAATTAATAGGCTGTAGTTTCGTTGTTTACTGCTCGATTGTCATTATTTAAGGTTCATTAGAAAGGTGATAAAAGTAGCTATATGTTTTATAATAAGCTAAATTCTCATAATTCTAACGGTTACCGAGATTTTTACATTTAAAAAAAATATATATTTCATAAAATGTTGATTTTTGAAAATATTTCAGTTGGTACTAGTTTTACATTAATGAATCTAAGGAATCAAATAATGTTTATTTAATTATCTTTCAATTGACACCCTTTTTAAGTAAATCGGTCCAGTAGTTATCTAGATATACCGCACAATAGAACGGCCCGACGGCCACCTTTGCTACGTCATAGCTCCCCCCTCCATACCCTTAGGAAGTGACAACCGCACTTTTTGTGTTCAGAAAAACATGCCGATTAAGTGGATATCAGTTTTCCGTATGGCGGAGGTGAGTCCCACGAAAATCGTTATTTGAAGACTTTTTTACAAATGGGTCTCACACTAATATTAATTATCTATACATATTATAATAAAATCGTAGAAAAGTCAAGCTGTATATATTGAATATTTTTTTAAAAGAATACTCGGGGCGTGATCTACAATTGATAATGAAGCCAAAAATACAGATTTTGAAATTTTAATCTTTTTGTCTGTATGTTTGCTCGGGCTAAACTTCAAAAGTACTTCAAATTTTGCATGAATATTACTAACGGGTAGAGTCAAGATATAGGCTAAGATCGATTATAGGAATGGGAGTAAAACCGCGGGACATAGCTAGTGTTAAATAGTAACTCATCTATATTCTGTGACAATTTATTGGGCAAGTTTCTGTTATTGAAGCCAGAGATTCTCCATCAAACCAAACAATTATTTAGAGTGTGTTATGATGTCAGGAATAAATCATGATTTTTTTCTTCATATATTTTATACTGTATAGCTGACACGAAATTAGACCCTTGTTATATTATTTTGTTTTGAAATAATATGTAATATATAGTAAGTTTTCTCCATTTCTCTTATGTATGTGTATTAAAATTAATGTTTTAATTGTTTGTTATTCTATTGGAAGTTCTCTCCTTTTTTAAATAATGTAATCAGTATATACATAAGAGAAAATATAATGCACATTTATAACTACATGCAGATTCTTACACTACATTGAATAAAACTCTATATTTAGCTCTATATTAAGTAAAATTAGGTTTTTGTTACAATTAGTGAGTATTTAATATATATCCAGATATTTTTATGGTATATTATTATACATATTGAAGCATTGAAAATACAATTATATCATTTTTTTTATAATTTTCCTCAACAAAATTAAATCTTAATACTTTTATTGTGCGTTCTAATAAAAATATAACAGACACACAAACATTCAACTTAAACGGTTTCATTCAAATTCAATTACAAAAGAAATACCTAACACATTTTTATGCGCATCTGTATTGATATAGAATGTTCGAGAGAGTTCTAATATTGTTGAATGGAGGTTCAGGAAATGGCGCGAAGGGACAATGTAGCTGTTACTGTGTGTGTGGGGGGCGTGTGTGTGTGTGTTGGTTCCGTGTTTTTCTTACTTTGTGAATGTATGTTAATATTATGAAAATGTATTTGACTCGAGTCATATGAAGGTTACAATATGGAGCAATGATTTGATAATTGACTTTTATCGAAGCTACATGTTACTGTGGAGTAAGCTGTGAATAGTGAATAAGTGTATAATTACGTTATTTTATTGAGATTCAAAGGATATTAAAAATTGTTTGAAATTGCTACACATCGTTATTTTCTTTTTTTTTTGAAGTGGAACTTCTTTAGGTGCGTTGAGGGTAAAATTTCAAGGTCGCGTCTATCAATAATAGTAGTCAAGTATATCAATACCGTCACGTCATGGAGTAAAGCGAAAAATTTTGGTATCTTTGAATCTTGCCAAAGAAGTTTCACTTCTGACACGTGTGCGTACACACGCTCTTTTTTTATTTTTCGATATTTTAAATGCTTCCTTACAGGTATATTTTTCGATTATGGTTTCCTGAAAGAATAAAACTAGAGTTTGTAATAGTAAATTATAACTGTGTTCTAAACTTGTTTATTACAAACTTTCAGTATAACTGAAGCCTAGAAAAACAAACGTATGTGGGACAATATATATGACACTAACTGTACAATACCTAACTGTAGGGAAAATTTATTTGTTCTGTTTCAGTAATCTTTTAGTTTGGTTATTCAGCATAATATAACAGTTTATTATTTAAGAAAATAAACATTTTGATATTGTTACAGACTATTGAATAAAAAAGATTAATACAAATTTATAAAAAGGCTAGTAGACTTTTTATTAAGTTTTCATTGAACATTAAAAATACTTACCATTTTTTTATCTTTATATTACAACGTTGATGTATTGAGTTGATGTAGGTATACAATCTGTTCGTGAGGTGAAATTATGGAATTGTTGTAATGAAATAAGTCATGTGTAACTTTATTCTTATCGTTTATATGAAAAAGAAAAGGATCCTGATAAAATGATTTTGTAATCGTGAAATAAAAAAATTTAATTCATTCATAAAGACATACATAATATATAAACGACTTGTTAAGCATAGAAAAAGTAACAGTAAACAATTATTTGAAAAACAAATTCAAGGTGAAATCATCACAGAAATAAAAAAGTAGAACACAGAGCGATGGGATGCACGCAATTTTGTATCTATTCATGCAAAATTAAAGCCTATTTTTTGGTGCAAAGGTATAATTTACTCTGACCCAGTAAAATACTATTTTAGTCCTAGACTTAGGAAGCTAGATACCGCAACCTGTTTTATAAATTGTGTAACTTATATTTTCCAATACATTGAACATTTTCTGAAATTTTATTTATCTGTTCCAACGTATGTTAAAATAGCTGGATATTTTGAAGAAAATTTCACAGTCTAATTAATTAACAGTAATTTAAAATCACTCTTGATTTTAAATTACTGTTCGAAAAAAGAAATAAATTCCCAGTACAATTACTTGATTAACTAACAACAACTTTACACAATAATAATTTTCTAAATAAATAAATATTTTTCTATTTGCAACTAATCAAACAAGCACTGTTTAATACAATATATTATAATAAATTTTAATAAAATAAATACCTCTAATGAGATATTCATCCAAGCACACTAGATCCATGAGTCCACAGCATCCTATAGACGGATACAGTTCCCTTTGTGTTTCTAACATCTCCCAAAAGGACAAAATAGCCCTCACAGTAGCCTGTCTTTGGTTCTGACGTTTAGAACATTTGTTTGTGTTGCTAACGGCTTTGTCATATAGAAAGCGTGCTTAGCGCGCGTCAGAGCGCTAAGCTGACGCCGCGCTACGCCAAATTGTGTTCTACTACGAGGTCTAATAGAGTAACAACGCTCTGATGCGCTAAGTCACATTCTATCTGACAAAGCCATGAACGTGTTAGTACTATACCAGTATTACAGAAATTTTCTCTCTTTATAAAAAAAAATAATAAAATTTATTAGTAATTTCAAATATAACATTACTCTATCTTTTACTGATGTGAGACACTTTGGCATCATTATAATATTGCCTTTACATGCCTATTTGATTTATATTTCTTTATTACTGTATTTTTATTTTGGTGCCAAATAAAGGTATTTCTAATGTCTATTTCTACATCTTAGCGTTGCGTCAGGATACCGCTTTGCCGCGCGCTAGGAAAGCATACTATCTGACCAAGCCAGATAGCGTTGTACAACACAATTCAGCGTCATAGCGTAGCGTCAGTTTTACCGCTCTGACGCGAACTTGGATCACGTTCTATCTAGCAAAGCCTTTACTTGCAGAACATCTCATTCAAAACGAAAATAAATTATGAGGTCAGCTCGAGCGAAATAGTTCGTATTTGTACAGTTTTAGGCATTTTGGAGTAATTCGTTTGTTTCGACATCGGCTCATTTGTTTTAGAAGAACGCTATTTTTTAAGTTGAGGAAAAAGAAAGGAATAATTATTGACGCAATGCAAACGTTTAATTTATTTTCTTAACTGTTAGCAACATCATTTAGCCGGGTTATAAGTTAATTAAAATAAACATGAAATAATAATAAGTAAGCAGTATCATGAAATACTTGAGTTTATATAATGTAAGTACAAATGCATATAAAAAGTTAATATGCTAAAAAGACTATAAAGCCTAGAATATTTAAAACTTATTAATTATACACATAACTCCTAAGCATATCAAACTTTTGCGTGTACCCGAATTATAACTGTGGCATCAGCTAACTCTAACCAACTTTACGTGCAAAGGTAACTTACACCCTCGCCATCACTAACCCTAATGCAAATTATATCACGCGAATACAACCCTTATTACCTGCACATAAGAAACAAAACTGCGTGATGATAAACTTGGTTTATACAGTCCGAAAATCCTTTGGGAGTTATTATTTTAGAAGGCGCTTAAGTTATCAGACTCTAGACGCGTGAGACAATAAGAGACCTCTAGGTGATTATACATTTTGCAAGAGTTCCCATTAGTTTATTATTGCTGAGGGTATTTGTGAATATGCTTCTAGTGAGATGACGTCATTATTCATTGATGTTATGCGTCTCGTCTTAAATGTATGGAATTTGAGTAAACGCTAGTTGTAGTGCTCGTTCCCATGTGCTCTACGTTCATAAATCATAACAACGTGCATTAAAAAGAAATTATTCGTAAATTTAATGGCCATTATTAAAATATTGATTGATAAGGATTGTAAGATAATTGATAAGTTTTTTTTTTAAACGAAACTTTTTTAAGCGCTTTGAGTGTAAAGTTTCAAGTTCTTGTCATGGCAATACCGTCACGTCATGAGCAGAGGCGGCTCGTGACAAAATTGTATGGGTGTTCACTTGAAATAAAACAACGAAAATACAATAGCGTTCGCAGGATAATTTATTACAAAAAAAATGAGCACCACATTATAAATCCGTACTAATATTATAAATGCAAAAGTAACTCTGTCTGTCTGTCTGTTACTCAATCACGCCTAAACTACTGAACCAATTTGCATGAAATTTGGTATGGAGATATTTTGATACCCGAGAAAGGACATAGGCTACCTTTTATTGCGAAATATGTACCACGGGCGAAGCCGGGGCGGACCTCTAGTAATATTATAAATGCGAAAGTGTGTTTATTCGTTTTAATGTGACATGGCCATGGGTAACTTTTGACAGCGGTGAAACGACTCATACTAATGCGAATTTAACATCAGGGGAATCCGCGGGCAAAGAAAAATATATGAATATTGTTTTAAATAAAAATGATGATGATGATATTATTCATGAAATTAATAATAATTCAAAATGTGGGTGGGAATAGGTGGGTGGTTTACTTTAATCAGTCGTAAAAATTTCCAATTTTAGGAAGATTAGAAAAATGATTTTAACAATAGTTAGGGAAATTTCGATTGACAGAAAAATTACGATGTCAGGAAAAATTTCTATAAGTCAGGAAAATTTCCATAAGTCGGGAAAATTTCTATAAGCTGGAAAATTTCCATAAGAAAGGAAAATTTCTATACGCCAGGAAAATTTCTAAAAACAAGGAAAATTTCTATACGTCGGGAAATTTGTATAAGTCAGGAAAATGTTTATAAGCCAGGAAAATTTATATACGCCAGTAAAATTTCCTTGTATTTGGGACAGGAAAATTTCCATAAGTCCGGAAAATTTCTATACGTCAGGAAAAATTCTATAAGACAGGAAAATTTCTATACGTGAGGAAAATTTCTATAAACAAGGAAAATTTCTATACGTGAGGAAAATTTCTCTTTGCCGCAAAATTATATAGATAAGGAAAATTTGTATAAGTCAGGAAAATGTTTATAAGCCACGTCTGGAAAATTTCTATAAGAAAGGAAAATTTCTATAAAAAGAAAAATTTCTATACGTGAGGGAAATTTCTATAAGCCAGGAAAATTTGTATAAGTCAGGAAAAATTATATACGCCAGGAAAATTTCTTTACGTCAGGAAAAATTCAATAAGCCAGGAAAATGTCTATACGTGAGGAAAATTTCTCTTTGCCGCAAAAATTTCTATAAGTCAGGAAAAATCCATAAGTCAGGAAAATTACGATAAGTCAGGAAAAATTTCTATGTCATGAAAATTTCCATACGTCGGGAAAATTTCTATAAACAAGGAA
>CAJQZM010036910.1:30483-57013 GCA_907164665.1 Colias nastes
AATTTCTATACGTGAGGAAAATTTCTATAAGCCAGGAAAATTTGTATAAGTCAGGAAAAATTATATACGCCAGGAAAATTTCTTTACGTCAGGAAAAATTCTATAAGCCAGGAAAATTTCTAAACGTGAGGAAAATTTCTCTTTGCCGCAAAAATTTCTATAAGTCAGGAAAAATCCATAAGTCGGGAAAATTTCGATAAGACAGGAGAATTTCTATACGTCAGGAAAATTTCTCTTTATGGGGAAAATTTCTATGTCAGGAAAATTTTGATAAGTCAATAAAAAATAATATTATTATAGATAAATTATGTTAAAATACGTATTTAAGGCGATAGAAACGATTCAACTATAAATTTATATTTAAACATGGTATGCATAATAAATAACCTTATATTTCGTGTTTCTCAGAAATAATTCAGAAGAGAACTTAATACAACGGTTCCGTGAGATGGGAGAGGATACGGAAGATTGCTCTAAACCGTTTTTATGCGATTGTGAAGGTAATATTATTATTTATTTAATTAAGTATTTAATTTGATAGATAAATTAAAAAATTTAATCAGAGAGATAATGTAAAAAGCAGTTTTAATCCTACTAATATTATAAATGCGAAAGTTTGTGAGGATGTGTGTGTGTGTGTGTGTTTGTTACTCTTTCACGCAAATACTACTGAACCGATTACAATGAAATTTAGCACACATATAGAAGGTAACTTGGATTAACACATAGGGTAGGTTTTATCCCGGAAATCCCACGGGAACGGGAACTATGCGGGTTTTCCTTTGAAAACGCGGGCGAAGCCGCGGGCGGAAATCTAGTGTCTATATAAACACTAAAAATTATAAAGTATTTCAAAACGAATTCAATTATTATTTAGCAAAATTAGAAAATCCCCGAATTTGCATTCGCGAGCGTATTCATAGTGTTTGTTTATAATATAGGAGTGGCAACGTCGCGCGCAATTGCTGCTGTCATGCGATGCGCAACGTCGCTTGAGAGCGGCGCTCCGAAAATGGCTATTTTTCCATAGTAAATCTTTTGTTTAACGCGCAGGACTGTGGCAAAATTTCTCTTTCACTCTTATTGGATTTCGTATGTAGGCAATGTACTGAATGTTGTTTCAAAGGAGCGCAATCGAGAGCGCTCCGTAAGCTCCTTTTCGCGCGTTACTTATTAAATGAACAAGAGTGTATGTAATGTATTTTATTTGTAATGTGTAAAGGTACTTATTTTATTGATATTAGTATTGGAGTTTTTTACGATAGATTTTAAATAATGAGCAGGTATAACTTTATTATAATTATTTATGGGAGTTCACTGCACCAGCGCTCCTGAGGACGAGCCGCCTCTGGTCATGAGGTAAGGTGAGGATTTTTGTGTATTTGAAACTTCAGTCACCTCTGACACGTGTACTCGGCACCAACGCCCTTTTTCACTTTAAGAATTAACTTTATCTATCCCATATAATTTAGAACAATTTATAAATCAGTATCTATCCAATCCTTATGCTGTTTGGCTTCTTTTTTTTGTCTTTCTGTAATCTATCTTTTTGAATTAAGTTATTTTTAATTGATTCAGCAGTTGTCACTATAATTACAAATCCCATGTTAAACGTTAACTGGCTAGAAAGTTAGTTTCATGTGGATTCTAACTAAAAGCTTAATTGAAATGTTCGACTGTGCGGTGACTGGGAACTCCAGGATAATACATACGTTCGATAGACGTTATTTGATTAAGGATTAGATTTAGACCATATTTAGTTAGCGTAGGAATTCTTATACCTACCCTATAGATATCAACATTTAATTTTATTAAACGTTTTGGAGATGTATATAATATACACACGTATTTATTATGTGTATTGAGAGTCGAAAGATTAAGTTATAGGTAGTTTGAATTAATTCTAGTATGACGTTTTCTTTTCAATTAGAAGACAGAATGATTATGAAAATATTAATGTAGAAATACTACGAGCTAACCTTTTTTTTTTTGAAGTCCCATGTCCCCAAGTGGGGTAAGGGGCAGATGCATTATACATCTGTTTCACTGATCGATTTTCTTTAGGGACAAGTAGGTGATCAGCCTTCTGTGTCCTGCCAGACCGAGACATTTTTTTTTTCTTCGTCTCCACCGGGAATCGAACCAAGAACCCCTCGGTTCTACGCTCACGCGTCAACCACTGTACCAAGGAGGCGGTCAAAGCTAACCTACTACTTTGCAATCGAGTAATTTTATGGCATGTCTCTACATAGTTATAGTTTATAATTAAAACGCAGAAAAAATTAAGAACATGAGACTTCATACAATTTTTGTAAAAAATTTACGATTTTTTATCTACATTAATATGTATGAATAATGAAGTACGGTCATATTTTTGTCCGCCCTTATCTAAAAATACAACAACAACGCACTAAAATTCAAATTCCGTAAGTCCATAACCCCAAAATGTTTACATTTACCCTTATCAGTTTTACAACCCATCGCGACATCACTATAAAATCAAAACTCAAGCAATATTCATAAACATTTTTCAAATCGTTACAATTGTTATTGCTTATGTTCAATGCTAGGCAATTAGCGAACGGAGGGGGTTGTAATTACAAAATGTAACAGAACACATCGCCGATAGCGAGCCGACTAAATTGAGAATTTGTTTTTGTTTCCGGCCTTCGTTGGTTCTTGAGTGTGGGTTGGGTTTTTGGTGATATTAAAATGGGATATTGTGTAGTCGTATATATTGTAGAATGAATTTTCTATGATATTTTTATTCATTTGAAAATATTACAGAATCTTGATATATGTATTACTTACAATAAGTGCTTGAGAAGTTTTGATTCCATTTCTATTTCTGCGATTAAAATATTGCGAACGTTACATTTTTTTGTTACAATTCATGTTGTTTTTAGATTTTTCTGTTACGATATATAAATAAATATGCCTATTCCTCTCCTCAAACTAACTTCCTTCCGTACGTCTGGTTGTCTGGAAGAAATCGCTATTTAGCGATAAGAACGCCATTTTTGATTTATAATTATTAGATTAAGTTCCTAGATAAGTTATGTCAGAGCAATAAAGTATGAATAAATAAAATAAATAAATACATATAAAGTTTAAGCCGACTAAAAAGTGTCAATATTTATAGAAATAGGAACAGTATAATTATTTTCAGATATGCATATACAAGACCAGTGTTGAAATAGCATTTATTTTATGATTGTCCTGTATGCGTGAGGGATTTGAAGGACCTTCCCCCTCAACTAAAACTCGTATCCCCTTATACTTTACAACAGTAAAGCGCGTCACACACGGTGAAGATACTATAATATTTTATGTTAAGATTCTCTAATATAAAATATTACAGTATCTTAAGGTATCCGGTATCAGCCAATTTTCGGGTCATTTGTATCAGGATGGCGGTTCTACAGGGGTCTTAGTACGCAATGACAAAAAGAAAAATGATGGTCAGAACGCTGATACCGGATACCTTAAGATACTGTAATATTTTATATAAGAGAATCTTAACATAAAATATTATAGTATAATCACCGTGTGTGACGCGCTTTACACGTCCAAAAACAAATGTCTCTTGCATACAAATATCCCTTCACATTAACTACCGAAAATAAAAATCATGCATATAAATTACTATTCCCTACATTTACGAATATTTTACTACATGTAAATGTAGATACGATGACATTAAACCTGATGGAAGTATAGATTATACAGAATTAGGTCATTATTACTGTAATTGTTCGAGCTTTGGCATTGATAAGAATTTGTACGTTTCAAATAAATTATACGCTGGCGGTAGAAGTGAATTTGCTTATGATGGATTCATTTGGCGCGATAACACTTTTACGATAGTGTACTTTCAAAATTTTATTTCGAGAATGTAGTTACATACCTAACACTGATATTACATGGAATTGTAATTCTGAAGAAATTGTTTTTAATACTTCATCATTCAATTCAATTCTGACTTCTGACATTTAGGTTTTATCACGTTTGGGAGTCAGAGATTTGATTACTACGAAATGTAAAAAATGTTGTCAAAAAAGACACTTATTTACCTGTATTTTTTTAAATCCGCCTAATTAAAATATCACAAAATTGTTACAGGTATTTATCAAAATAACTGAAGAATTATTTTACGCGTAAATTTTGTACCAAATACCACCATCACAACTTACAATGTAATTTATTCCACACTTACTAACACCAAATCGAAAAAAATACTTACTAACAAAATCACACCAACAATAAATTGTAAATAAAGGACTGACACCACAATATTACGTACCCATGTCAAGTGCAAAAAAAGTTAAAATGAATTGCACCCTCGCCTCTAGAGATGCGGTTCAATGACCTCGAGCACGAGGGTTATAGATAAATTCGGTTTTGTTAATTTCAATGGATTGGGACTCGTGACATACATAATTATAAGTGGCATTTATTACCTTTAATAAAGGTACATTTTACCCTTTTATTCGTTATTATTTTTAACCACATTTCGAAATATTTGCAAATATGAAAAATATTTTTATTTTTATTTTTTATAATTTATTATATACGTAGATAATAGTAATGAATTAATGAATATAAATTCTTTATTGCAATAAAAATGTATAATAAAAAAGTAGGACAAAATAAAATTGAGTAATGGACGGCCTTATCGCTTGATAACGATCGCTACGATGCAACCCTTGTTAATTAAAATGTTAATTAAAACAGTAAAAAATACTGAAATTATAACATTAACAGCAGTCATATACACGTAATATAATAACAGATGAAAAAGTGTATAAATAATAATAGACAGAAACATATAGGTATTTTTTTATTTTTTTCTTACAATAAATCTTAAAACTAATTTGTGATTGGAACACTCAAAGTAATGTGTCAGAAGATGCTACTTTAACTTGACACTATATTTACAAATAAAAGGAAATTCAAAAAGTCAAGATCAATAAACCACCACCACCACTTTAAAAAAACACCTACTTATTATATAAATTATTTCATGAATGTTACCCTATCTATAATTTAGGCAGAATTAACGGTACTTTACGGGAAAGGCGTAGGCAGTTTCTTTGCTGAATTTCTTATTCTTGCTGAATTGCTTCGTTGCGTTATTTTTCCCAAAATGGCACCCATTTGGAGCGTGACGTCACTGTGTTTACGTCATCAATCATGATAAAAGCCGATCCGAACGCTTGTCGCTGTCTCAGCAATATTCGATATTATATTTAAAATTAAGGGATAGTAGTATGAATTTCAGTTGTAATGTATTTTAAATTTTTATGTCCAAAACTTGAATATAGTTTTAACATCTTTGACCATTTTTTTAAGTAGAGGATATACCTAATCAATAAGTTAAAAATGCGCTAATCTGGTTATAAATTGTATGTCACTGTTACATATTATTTTTTGCACTCTATCCGTGTGTAATTTTTTGAATATTTATACTATTTAATACCTATTATACTCCTAAACTTCTGTAATAAAATATTATACATATCATTATATTCTAGTATTGGCTCGTATTATACTGACTGAGATAACGTTCTTCCAACAAAAATACCTAAGACGAACATAATTCAGTCAGACTTTCAGAATTTAATACGTGCATAAATTGTAAACTCAAGAACATAATAACTATTTCATTTCAAAGCATTCAAGCAATGTCTCGCATTACATAATGGTATCGATAGTCTGCATCGATATTATCAAATCGATTCATTCATTCGTGTCTCATTTGTATCGCAATTTCTTTGTCGCCTTAAGTTGTATTCAGTATTGACTATTCTTCTGTACATTTTAAATGAGTTTTGTTTATTGAAAACTAGCCTACCGCCCGTGGCTTCGCCCGCTTTGTCTTAAACCTAATAAATTATATACTAAAACCTTCCTCTTGAATCACTCTATCTATTAAAAAAAAACCGCATCAAAATCTGTTGCGTAGTTTTAAAGATTTAAGCATACAAAGGGACATAGGGAAATAGGGACAGAGAAAGCGACTTTGTTTTATACTATGTAGTGATAATAATGTCTGGCTAATATTAGTTTTAGTATAAAGGAATGTTTTACGAACTAACACATGTATGTATCTGTCTTCGTCTGTATAATTCTCAAATAAATTAAGCTCAAAGTTGCTTTTGTTATGACAATTCATGTAAGGTGACAGAAGCAAGTTTAAGATTTACATATCCTTTCAGATCTACATAGTACTGGCATTTAAGCGAAGACTTTAGTTAAAAGTATCAAATTTTGCGTTTAGCGTGAGAATAAACAACATATTTCTTATCATTTAAATCAAATACCTATTACTTTTTTATCTTTGTCATAAGTAACCATTAGATAATTTCGCCTATGAAAGAATAATTCCAAAAGTTGAAGTTGCTTCCAATTTATTTTTATTTTTATTACACATAGTTACCTTTCTCATGGATAAATGTGCTACCTGATCTTACATATGCTATTGAAAAATACCATAAAAGAGGGATCTTGAAACACCATTGCTGAAAAATATTTTATTAATAGAATAATAAAACATTTTATTATGCGACGGATTTTATTAACAAAGAGAAATAACAAAAATATACCGTCATTTTCCACAAAACAAGTGTGCGGGCTTTGTCATGTTTATAGCATAAATATAGCACATAAGAAATGATATAAAATAGACATCAAACAGGAGCCCTTGAACAAACGATCGACGCCATAGATAAAAAAAATAAGATACCAAAATCAAATAACGTATTTTATTTGTACTATGATTGATTGGTACAGTTGAACGAAAAATAAACATGTACAACAGCAGAACAAATAATAAACGTTTTTGCTCGGAAACTGGACCAAATTTTCGTAAATATCAGCTACATCAAAGTCAATTGCCAATAACTATGATGGATTATGAACACTGAACGAGGGTCTTAAAAAGTATAATAAAACGATCAAAGATTGAACAAAACGTAAAATAAATATTATACACAAAAGAAAAATGCTCTATATTGAATCTGTACGTCGTCATGACTATAAGAAAAAATATTTTGAATGTATGGTCGTATACATTCAGTTTCAGTGTAAAAAGTTAAAATTTTATATTTAATAACACAGTATCAATTAAAACTTACATACGCAAACTTATAATAAGAAGCACTCTGTTACAATACTCTATCTTTGGAATTGTCTTGTGATTATCTGTGATAATTAAAAAAATACAATTTTGGCTACTGGTTTTTTATTCTGTGGCATAGCCTGAGAGAGCAATAAAAGGAAGGGTTCGGTTATCGCGGTGAGATACGCTCGTCAAAATAAGCACAACTATGAATACATGCCTGGATCCTTGAGATTAGATGTACTTGCGTTGGATAGAATTCACGACGACTGTTCTTTGTCCTCTATTTTTTGTGAATGTTTTGTTGTCTGTGACACGCGCCAAACTAGGGAAATTTAGTGTAGGTATATTGTATAAAAAAATATTATTGTGTGTATTGAAATTATGCGTATTGTTCAAGTTATTCCACGTCAATGTTGGTAAATTATATGATGGGTTAACAACTGGAAAACTACAACGGGTTTTCAAGTAAGCGCCGTCATATTTCATTGAGCCAAAAAATTGTCTGTAGCATCTGGCGCCCTTGAAAGAAGTTATCTCATATGGATTTATAGAACAAAAATGTTGGTAAAAGATTACAGAGTTGCTCTACATTATTGTATCGAATAATGATAAATTTTGTTTGTTTGTTTGAACGCGCTAATCTCAGGAACTACTGGTCCGATTTGAAAAATTCTTTCGGTGTTAGATAGCTATAGGCTTTATATCATTACGCTAAGACCAACAGGAGCGGAGCCAAGCGGGTGATACCGCGAAGCGGAGCTAGTATTATATAACCGTGCAGAAGTATACCCACAAACATAATACACTTTCTATTATATTACATAGAAAAAAGCAAATCACTTCCTAACTAATGACTTTATAACAGCAACTTATGACTTTATTTGATCCGCCGCTTATCGAATCATATCGCATACATAACAATAAGTGTTTAGCCGACCATCAAATTTCCCGAATACTACTAGGAATACCGCAGACTCATCGCCTTTGCGTATAGGGCTGGGAAAAGAATAAGGCGTTTTTATACTTATTTTTATTTCATAGACTAATGTCACAGACTAATATCGAGTTTCATATTTTATTTTTATTTTATAGAATAATATCACAGAAAAACTATGCACCTGACTTTAATGAATATATTAAACTCTTGATTAATTATGTTATCATTGTGTTTTGCATTAATAACTAATGTAATGAAAAATTATATTCCATATTAAACAAACATAAATTCAAGTGATTTACTTACCTTTCGACAATTTTACTTTTAGTTCAGAACACAGCTCTGCAAGATGAAAAAATATTTCATTCCTTTTTATCAATTACAAAATTGACAAGTTATTTCTATCTAATAAACTTTTATTTTATAATCGAACCTGTTAACCTATCTTCATAATTATTTACGTTGATCAAATTTTATACAAAAAAATCGTCACAGCTAATCTTTCCAAACATAGTTGCATGCAGCAACCCTAGCTCCACATAAACACTTTTCTGTGAATTCATCGTGATCAAACGACTGGTAATAAAGATAGATTAATGGCGACCCTTCAGCAACTTGGAGTCGAAGAGTGGCCGGCACAGTCACAGCATTCGCAGATTTATTGAAATGAATCGCCTCAAGTTCAAACAGTCTTGGGACAAAATATTTACGAGGATTTCTGGGTTTCGTTGGCTATTTAATGGTGAATTTACATCAAACGAACATAGA
The DNA here is from genome assembly GCA_907164665.1 of Colias nastes. NCBI lineage: Eukaryota > Metazoa > Arthropoda > Insecta > Lepidoptera > Pieridae > Colias > Colias nastes. The sequence continues at coordinate 39,312 of CAJQZM010036910.1, forward strand.
GCTAGAGCTTGAACAAGAGCATTCTTTCGAGATCTTTTAGCGTTAACGAAAACTCGTTTACACTATTATTCAGTATTGGAATATTACATAGAATCTTTTCGAACACACTTAGAACAACGAAAGAATGCTCTAAACCTGTTTACACTAAAATAGTTTGACATAGTGGGGCTAGAATGAACATTCGCTCGTTTGATGTAAATGCACCGTTAGAAATGGTTGTTTGAATTGTCACACTGATGTTGAATAACACTTGAATAAGAAGCAATTCGAAAAGCTATAGAATAGATAAGATAAAACCTTTCTACGGGACTTCGACATCGAGTATCGACTTCACATATTTTTTTTTAAAAATTGTGTGAAGTCGATACTCGAATTCATAACTACGAGCAATTTATCAACAAACTTAAGTATTACAATTTCATTGAGCATAATATTATTAGCAAATCAGTTAAGACACAAAAAACGTTTGAATTAAATACCTATCCTAGGTACATTTTTAGATATACCCTGGATTAACATAATGAAGTACAATCGAGGGTGAACAGATTACTTACATAATTTAAAAGAGGGAAGTAAATTAAGCGAAGAAGCAATTTCTTTAAAGTGTTGTCAAGCTGTTATTTAATTAATAGAATACACATACAGTAACATAGATATAAATTATATTAAAACTAGCTAGATACCCGCGGCGTCGCCCGCTTTGTCTAAAACCAAATAAATTTTTACACAAAAACTATAAAAAAACCTCAAAATCTGTTGCGTGTTTTTAAAGATCTAAGCAAATAGAATAGTGAATTTTGTGTTTCCATTACTATAAGCATATAATATACATACAGATGTCGGAAAGCGACTAAGTTTTGTACTATGTAGTGATAATGCTCCTTATTAAATATGTTATAATAAGATGTATAGTTAGCCGAAAGTGACTCATAATTCGTTCATCGCATTAGCAAAGCTCAGGCATAGCTATATAATATAGTTATGTACTAGTGTTTTAGGTTAAAGGAGGGTCCCTCACGGCACTAATGGGCCCTTTGTGAAATATGTTAATTTGAAGTTTATTTTGCTTGGAATATTTTTTTGTACTTGCGCCTTTTCTAGGGTAATTAAAATTTATTACAAGTACTTACTTATAAAAGCGGTGTTCTCTTGTCTTGACTAATGCATTAATTTTGTTAAATTATAAAAAAATGTAAGCATATAAAAAATTACCTAATTACTATCTCATCTGCTAACAACAATTTCTATCTCATCTTCTAATCTTCATCACCAGCTATATTTCACTAAAATATATTCTTTAAATACAATAACAGCAACAACACACATTCATCAAAATTTACCCTTATATCGTACCTTAACTTGAAAACTTTAGCATATCTTCATCAGCATCTACATCATCATGAAATCTAAATACAAAATATAAATACAAATAAAAAAATGATGCTCCATTTGCATTAATAGTGCGAATTAATCATCCATAATTAACATTTCGACAAATATAATTTACTCTATAAAATGCTAATTCAATATTAGCACAATAGTATATTGTTAAAAATAATCCTGTATAATAATTATAACATCCATTCGTCAAAACTTATATGATTCTTTACATATTTTATCACATATTAATTACAACCAACAAATCAAGTCCCAACAAATTCTGGAACGTTAGCCGCAGGTGAGCCAATTCGCAGCCAATATATGGATGCACAAAAGGAGCGCAGTAAATAATTTGTTCGAGCGACATCTGGGCTCTCCTTTTCCTTGTCGCCTGGTCGCGAGGAAATTCGAGGATAAAACAGTCACACCCATCGCTATTGAGTTTCAGAGGGCACACGGTTGCATGGTGCAGCGAGCAGTCGTTAAAGAATATAATTATACTCATAATATAGGACATCAATTTTTTGCACTATATTTTAATTTTAATTTTTGCAATTTATTAATGCTCTTTTTTTCATTTTGGGGCAAATATTATATCCAAAACAATAAGTGAGGCATCATCAACAGTCACCAGAAATAGCCTAGATGAGATTGCCTATGTTTAAATTTTCTTTTACGTTAGTAGGTAGTGAGTTAATTGTTATGTATAAAACAATTATTGCTCATCACAATGACGATACTCAAATTCAAAACATGATTACATACAATTAACGGAGGCTCTTTTAAACAGCTAAAAGTGTAATGAAAGCAAACTGGCATCAATTTAATGAAATAAAATAGTAACTAGATTTACTCAAGAATAGATGATGTATCGATAAATGCCCTTTTCATTGATACATTATCTATCATTCTTTTTCCTCACCTCAACATATGACTCACGTTCCCGTGAGATTTTCGGGATAAAAACTATCCTATGTGTTAATCCAAGTTATTCTATGAGTGTGTCAAATTCCATGATCGGTTCAGCAGTTTTTGCGTGAATAAGTAAAAAACAAACATACCAACTATCGTTTAATATTAGAAAGATACTTACCATTTTCCCGACCCGTGTGTCCCCGCGAGTTACATCTCACGGCCCAATAAGACCTTGTATATGGGACATAAAAACATCCCCCAGCGTTCCCCCTTGGTAATCAAGAAAAGAATCTTCAGCGCTATTCGCGATTCATTTTTGACAAACACAAAGGTATATTACGCAATCTTACGTTTTAAGGACAAGATTTTTCTGGCATCATCTCGATTGCAATTTTTTACGATTTTCTATAATGACTGCTTTGTGGATTGATGATGAAGTGGGCGGTTTTTTATTATTTTGCATTTTTTTTATTTTTTTCTCTGCCTTTAATTTATCGACTGTGTCATGAGGGAAATATATATTTTTTGTGATTTATATTCCTCATCTTGAATAACGTAAGAAAATGAAAAACGCAGGCCTACATTTGGATTCATAAGCTTCTCATCTATTATATCTCTTTTTAAGTTTTTGAAACAAATTCGAGACAAAAATTCAAATTTGTGTCTTTAATAGTGCTTTAAATATAACATCTAAATACTTACATTGAATAACAAATGCAATAATATTTTCTGAAACACCACACTTAAATCTTTTCAAATGTGCAATGCACCAAAGAACAAAGGCTATCCTAAAAGTATCAAGTCTAAACCTTAATTTAAACCATCTAGACCCAGCTTATCTAGACTTTTACACCAATACACTGTTATTCCTGCAATCCATTTCGCCCAGCTCATTTTTTATGATATAATCTATGACGCCAGCCTGATTTATCCTGTTACTGTAAGTATACACTTTACTTGATGGCTGTGAAAGATTTATTATTCTCTGTTTTTCCTCTTGAAAGGTAAATTGATGCGCGTCTGTCTTTGTTATATAGAACGATCTTAATTCGTGTTTTTGATTGGATGGGCGAACTAGCTTCTAGAAATATGGTTATGAGAATAGGATATACAAAGGTCTTGTAGTTAGTCTATAGAGATTTTTTTTTTTCGTATTTGTAAATGTTAACTTCATCGCAGTATATGGAATTAAACACAGCTTGTAGATAAGAATTGGAAAATACAATTTCGGCTAGGTACCAGACGATACACAATGATAAACAACATAATACGTTGTGTATCTTTATAAGAAAGAACACGTCTCTTTTATTTTATTTTTCATAACATCTCTCTCCCAATTTATTTTCGTAACGTTGTAATTTTTCGCATAAAAGATTTTCTTTTTTGTAATTTTTAGCTATAACTACAATACGTTTATATCAAACTTATCTACTTGTAAAAATAAACATCTCAATGTATACAGAGGATCTCTAAAATAATGATTGATTGCTTTACCTCTGGATGGTTTTAAAACTATCTTATCGTGTTAAAAATGGTATCACCGAACAAACGGGTCCTCATAACCCTATCACACAGTTAGACATAATATCTATCAACCATAACTCTGGATTTCCCACAGGACTGGGTCAAAATCACCCCCGGGGTCTCTCGTTACTCAGATAGCTATCGAGCGTATAGGCACTTCCCTTTATGGTTCCCTACATAGTACGGCTCTTAGATAAGGGTGTAAGCTCTTTATTGGACTACTAGGTGTTTCATCTGGATTTGGGTTGTTGGAAATATATTTTTGAGAAGAAGTTTAAACTATACACATTATACAACCTTTTGTATAAAAAAGTAACATTTGAAAATTTACAATTGCTTAGCGATTTATATGTGCGTTTCTCGTTTTAATTCATACACTTTTATAATTTAAAATGAGATAGCAGAATTGCATTTGATTTTAACAATAAAACATATAGGTAATCCAAAACTAGTTCTTACAATACATATAAAAGCTAAAAAGCATCCTATCACTACATAGTATAAAACAAAGTCGCTTTCTCTGTCCCTATGTCCCTATTTATGCTTAAATCTTTAAAACTACGCAACGGATTTTGATGCGGTTTTTTTAATAGAACGAGTGATTCAATATAGTTTTTATTATCATTATATTATAGTTTTTATTATTCAGTATAGGTTTTAGTATATAATTTATTGGGTTTTAGACAAAGCGGGCGAAGCCGCGGGCGGTAAGCTAGTAAATAATATAATCCAATTAAGCTCAAATAGGTTACCTAGACCCTAATCAATAACTAATCGACCCTGCCCATTGTATAAAACATGGTACAGCGAAATCCACGACCGACAATCGCTAACCAATTGAAAAAAATAGCGCCCGCCAAAATAAAAGCATGGCGGGATTAAAAAACGAAAAATATTTCCACCAGGCACCAATAACACGTGTTTCATCAGAGGAAATTTAATAAACTCGGAAACATAGTATGTTGTGAAATTGTGACCTTTCTTTAGTAAAGTAATGATTTATTTATATTTTTGGTAATTTGATTGCTATTTTGAATCTGTGATGATATAATATACTTATGTATAGTTAATTTAGTTGACCACTAAATAATGGAAACAGTGAAAAAAAAGTCTATTCGTTTTCAACTTATAGCTTCGCTGTCATAGACAACTTTATTCGTTCTTTTACCTGCATAAACAATTACAAACTCAAAAAAGAAACAGACAGATAAAAGTTAATTTGTTCATATGACTCACCAAGTGAGATATAAACGAAAATCTAAAAGCTAGAGACGTTAAAATTAATGAACGTTGATTATGAATAATAAAACGATTACGTACAAGAATACGCTGCATATGAAAATTTCAACCTAGAACCCTCATCATGAACACTAAGCAACTTGTTTGTGTTCAATTTATCGCAGATTAGAGCAAACATGCGGATAGCTTGATTATTATGTTAATATACCTACTTCGCTCGATTCTCACCCCTATCACGTGAGCCATAAGACCCAGTTTTCCTATTAATCAATTAACGTACCTTGCCGGATCACTTTTATTATTTTGTTCTTTTTAATTTTAGTCCATAGAGGTTTTACTATGAACACTGGCTGGTAGTAAAATGGAGCGAATATTATGCATCTGTGGTATAAAAAATGATAACGAATGAGCGCGAAATTCGTAAACAAGTATGGGTTGCTTTTATAATATATCTGTTATTCTCTATTTGTTAATTACTAATTGCATACTTAGAAGAATTTTTAATTAGTGTTTTAGTGCTTTACTTTGCATCAACATTGTTATAAAAAATTTACTACAGCTTCGATGTAACTTGCAAAAGCGGGTTGGTTTACTATTTTTACCTTACTTTTTATAGCTTAATAATTGCCATGTGTTGAAATAGGAATTATTCGTATCAACATTATTATATTAGCTTTCCTTACGTACACTAAATCAAGACATCGCTCTATACAATCTTTGATAAACATACATTTATAATCAAACTAGCTTTCCGCCCGCGGCTTCGCCCGCTTTGTCTAAAACCTAATAAATTATATATTAAAAGTTAAAACCTTCCTCTTGAATCACTCTATCTATTAAAAAACGCATCAAAATCGCAGGGACAGAGAAAGCGACTTTGTTTTATACTATATTATAGTGAAGTTTATATTCATATTCCATGACTTTTATTTGACTTATTTAATATTTATATACTACCCCATCTTGGGGTCAAAGAAAAAATTCACCACATTACGTTCAAAATGGAAAGGGCCGAGTTAAGATGCGGCAATCATCTTGCTAGATAGCCTATTGTGCTAAAGCTTATTTCTTTTTTCTTTATAATGGAAACTGCCATCTGGATTTCTTTGGACAGATCATTTTGAATCTTATATTCAGTGAAGTGATAGTATGGAAGAATTGATCATACGTTATTGTCAAGGTCGGTAACAACTTGCAACTATAATATATTTTTTAAGTAAATCTTTAATATTGAATTTAATATTAACCAAATACAGTTATCGTATGTGAAATTACATTTTTAGCAATGCTTTTGACGGTATTTTAAAAGTTTGTTATGCAAATAATTGAAGTTCAAGCTATCAAAACTCGTTGATTAAATATACGTTAAATTTTAAAGCGAAATTAAACAAAGCCAATATTGATAGTATTAATATTCAATATCGAAAAATAATGCACAAAGGACATAAAACATAATTAAACCGAACACATTAATTTATAAAAGAGATTAAATTTTTGATCCATTTAAATCACGTCAAAATAACATTGCATAAATTGAAAAGACCTCTCCAATTTGCCAAAAAAAGCATTCACAAGGAATTCCGTTAAAACACAACAGTGAGAATCTCGAAATGTATAATCTATACAATTCATTTCGGAACTACCATACCAAATATTTACTGTTAGATACGCTATTGAAACCGGCGTACAGGCAAACAGAAATGTTAAAAGCTGAATAATTCCATAGCTGGCCCCTGTGCCTTACTACCTTGACTTAAGGTCGAAAATTGGTCAAACATTGTCTCGACAATACCGGTACAGTCGGAGGCAAAATGTTTTGAACAAATTCATTGAATGCAAATCCGACCAGTTGGGATTAGATGCGCTATAGTTTATTTGGCCGTAGAAATATAATAATGGTCAGTTTTGCTTCTGAGTGTGGAATATGAAAACTTTGGCAATGCATATGCGTTATCAATAATGGCTTTTCCCTGTTGCATTAGAAATGTTTTGCCTCTGAATTTAAAGTAACAGCTTTGTTGCTACTTCTTGCTTGGTAATTTGAAATAATGGTATCATTGTTAGAATATTAGGTATGTTTGTTATCAAAGCTCATTGCAATTCCGAATATCTATACATTTCAATTAAATTTAAATATAAAATTAAATTCATCGATACTACATCGATTGCTTTATATGATGCGGAATAATAAAAAAAAATATGTCTTGCTCACATGATCATTAACATTAATTAGAATACTAATGGTCTTACAACAAAACAATTTAAACACTGTCTAACTTTAAACCAGGGATCTGTCACTTTAATAGTTGTCTATATGTGAAATACGACAAAACCAGAACCCGTGCTTTAAGTTAAACCCTGTCTTAAGTTTTTTGTGGTAAGACAGTAAGAATATTGTGGTGTATAAATAAAATAAATATCCAGACGAAATATGAGGAATAATTAAATTGCATAAAACCAATTTATCTTTATCCTAATCACCTATTAACATACAAAATATACCAAATTATTAATATCCATGTTTATTATTCTCTATCCTATTACATCCATAACGAGTAATCAACTCAAGTGAATAGCCGAAGCTTAGGTCCCTAGTTTTTGCTATAAGCCCTTTGTTGTAATCTTGACACCACTAGATAGAAGCATGCTTATCTCCATAGAAGGGCTACAAACTATGCCTTTCCCATTATTGAATTTACGTTGAATATTGTTATTAAATTATATTACCTAATATTATTTTTGTTGTTTTAAGTCTGTCAGTAATTCTACATTTAATTACTACATTCAGTATCTCTACTAACTAAGCTATATAAAAATACGAAGTAATAAAATATAATTGTTTACTTGCTATTACTTATAAATAAGTTTTAAAAATTGAGATTGGTTAAAAAATCAACATCTTTTTCACAAAAACATGTATTTTTTGCCTACGTTATTTTCTAGCGACCGAATTTCAAATAAATAAAAGATAACTTTTGAATTATTATTGATAACGTCATACCTTTTTCCAATAATAAACATATCAAATCCACAAATCATAATATCATATCAAAATCAACTCGCAAAACAAAATTAATTCCACTGCACCATGAATTACAAAGCATAAATTATTTTTGAAAGCAACGCGTAACGTGTTATAATTTCAAAGAAGGCAACAATTAAGTGCCTCCGATAAATTTTAACATAGGACTTATCAGGGCGGTATGCAAATGAAGAATATAAAAATGTTAAATTCCTACCAACGTTTAGAGTGGAAATTAATCGATGGCCCTAACCTCGCAGGTTAAAAGCTTGTAGATATAGAGATAATGTTGGCTCTGTTCTTGGACCTATGTTAATGGCTGAATTGCACTTGTAGCTTTGGGACATGTGTTCCAATAATGGACAATGATAAAGGACTTACATATTACGGTACTACTCAAACTCACTCTTGCTTAAGGTAGATTATTAAAAACAATATCATTGGATTGAAAAGAACGCACCACATGAATGTCAACTTATGCTTAAACTATATGACTTTTTAATGCATAAAAATCAGGTTTGTTCTCATTAGCATGTATTTTATCAGAAACTTCTACTATTCCAGACACAATACAGTACTATACAACAACAACATATACAATATAGTATAAATGTCAGTAAACGTAAATAAAATAAGAACTTTGTATATCAAGTTGTTTTCCATTTCGAAATCGCTTCACGGAAAGAATTCATCCATAATCACTCAAATCAACATTGTTTGGTCAGCTCAAAACAGATGGGCACTCTGAAACACGTTTTCAAACCCAGTAAGATTTACTGACACGTCGAATCTAACTGCAGGTCAACGTAGCCTTTGGGACATTCGCAATTTGCGAGCGGGAACGCTCCATTTCAGATTTTTACACACCCTTTGCTTTAATTGCGTTTCCCACTAATTCCATTCTCACACCGTCTGTAGAGAGTTGTGTATCATCCACTGCTCGTTTATCTAGCTGTGTTTTAAGTTCATGTTGTTTTCAGCGAGAAATGGATTTGGATTTTGCGATATCGTCGTTTATTTTTATAGCTTGGTAGCGGGCAAATAAATGATAGCACCGTTCGGGCGGTCGAAGCGACTGTCTCGTAAACCTCACGCATTCAATTACTCTTCGTGGCGCGTTTTTTCGATGGCCACTGGACAGCAGGTTACAATAGAAGCAATTTGGGAAATTCGCAAAGCTGATGAAACGACTTAACTTCAGACGTTATTGTGACGAGATAAGGACTCAAGTGAATGCCTCTTGATTGTATTGAACGATAAAATTTTTTCAAAATTTTCAATAACTTATAAAAATGTGTACTTTTTAAATATCCTTTTAAAAAGTAACAGTCCTATAGTGTATTGGGAAATATAAGAAGTAACAAGTAAAAATAATTTCATTTGTTTTGAGGAATGTGATTTCAGTAGTATTATCTGTCTCGTAGTTGACGTTTATTTAGATAATATCTACAGACTTTACTCAATGTTGTTATACTTACATCATATCATATTCAATGAATACATCACACATAAATATGAAACACAATGATAAAAACTGAAAGCAACACAGCTCTTTAAATTCGCGCTCAAAATAATTTCCCTGTAACCAAATCCCTCGTGAACTAAAACCCTCACCTCTATTCCGCTTCGTATTTTTCCACAATACATATTTAAATGCAATAAATCTTCTGAGCTGTCTCAGTAAGTTAAGCCTTTTGTTCTGTAAACTTTACGACGGCCCCTAAAGGATATGAACAATGAAATTAAATTAATATGACGTGGACGTAGGCTGGGAACAAAAGAAATTGTAATAATTTTGCCATGTTATGATATAGTGCTCCGCCAAGATTCGCTACGGGGGAATATTTTAAGATTTCCTACTGTTTTTATCAAGACGCTGAATTATGTCGAGTTGATTTGTGATACAGAATATTCGAGAAGGAAAAATCAAATTAACAATAGAGCTACCAACGAAAAAAATACCTGTATGAAAAAGTACAATCAAAATAATATAATATTAATATGTAACTAATAATGTAACATTATTATTAATAAATTATTTCTCTATTATGTGATCAGTTTATTCATATTATTACAGATTTAATATATACACAGCCAGTTAATGGTGAACGGGAATCTATAACTCAAACTAACATTTTTATCATTATCAATTTATTATGACAAAAATCAAGTTTAAAAAAAAACACAAATCTTAAATCCAAACAAAAAATCTCAAAAATTATCTACACTTTTTATCTCTACCTTTATTAAACATTTCCTCAAAACACAAAATGAGCAGCAAATTTTGAAATTTTCAACTTTCCGTCACATGACACAAATCCTCGTAGTTCATAGCGAGCTAATTGAAGTTAGCCGAATAGCTAAAGTTATGAACAGCTGAAGATGACACCTATATGTTATGAAACATCGTATGTACGACGCTTGAATTTTAATTGCGCACAAACTAACGATTTTGGCACAATGTTAATTGCTACAACTATTTATATGGATATTGTTGGATAACTAGTTTAAAATATAAAGTATAGAGTTAGGTCTATTAATAGTATAGACTATAGGTAGTTTTGAACATGTACAGCTCTAAATAAATAAAAAAAATTAGTTGTCTGTAAAGTCGGTTTACTGACGATAGTTGAACGTGACAACGTCCGATTGTGCTTCTTTGTCGCTCGTTCCGCGCTCTCGCTTGCACTTCAAGCCTTACATGGAACGCCTCAGAGCGAGGTAACGCCGCATGAGTCCTGTTTTTTCGTGCGTGCAGCCGGCTCCATCAAATTATAAGACGTTGTCACGTCAAAAAAAAATATTTTTCAAGAAACAGGTACAGCATTATGTTCAGACCTTTGAACTAGTGGTAAACTGTGTTTCGAAGGCCAGTAATACTCTGTAATGGGCTCAGGCTCTGTAATACTTTTGCATATAATATTTTCTAACTAGCACATTTGAAAATTAGAAACGATGAAATTGTTCTGCTATTAGAACGTGATTAAAGAACCTTGAAGCTTTGTAGCATTATATCATTTAATTTTATTTTTTATGTTTTAGAGGGGACTTGTCAGGAAGCAAACGGAAGCCTTTGACCAGATGAAACCACCTATTTACCTATGGCTACAGAATATCTACATTTATGCTTCAGGTAGGTATTTACAATGTATGGAATGCAACTGCACATTCACTTTTTTACACAGTTAGGTACTCCCGATTGCTCAATAATTTAAAAATGTTTCACCATGATTGTCTCTTAATCAGTGCCTTAAGAGAAACGTATAAATATTGTTAAAAATATAAAACGGGGACGAAGTGTATTTTCTCTCTATTATAAGTAATCTATGAAAGCAGGATTACTCTAAACGATTGTATCGAAACTTCCAAATTTTTGAGAATTTCACCACCCTTTTGCTAGTCTCTTGAAAAAAATATAACACACACGTAAAACAAAGGTAAAAAATTACCTATAAATCGCTATTCAGATGCGCTGAGCACATCCATTTTTCCGTATAAAATTCGCTCGTTTTATTGTTTCCGCGCTAAGAGTTAAGAGATTAGCGCCGAAGCCTATAACTGCGGCAGTAAAAAACCGTTTCGCCGCTCATATATTTTTTCGCGGTACCTTTTTCGGTATGCTTTTCCATTTGAAAAGATACGTTTATTCATTTATTCGTGCCCCAGCGAGAACGGAAAACCAGGCGGGCAGGTTTATGCGTTCCGTCCGTGCGCTTTTGTGTACACTACCTACGCTTGTCGCAAAATTACGAGCTCGTGTGGACGGGGCTTTATTTTCTTTTTCAATTTGTTGCTTTAATTTCAGAATGGTTTGGCCTTTGTTAAGGTGATATTGGATGTGCTGTTTGATGGTAATGTGTCGGACAAAAACATTTGTGGTGATGGCGCACGAACAAAATATAGACTAACTGTTAAATAGCCAAATAACTATTTTTTTATGGTATAAAAAATAAAAATATTATGCACAAACTGGTAAGGTAAACGCAGCTATCAACGACCCATCGAAAATCTGAAGGTATTACCGACCTATAAAAGTAATTCGAAATTTAAACGTTTCCAGAACTATTCTAGCTATAGGTAGGCAAAGTTATACACGAATGTATTACTGGAGCATTGTATACTTTTACGTTAGTGTGAATAACTGTGCAAAAAAGAGTAAAATACGTAAGTTTCTGCGGGGTAGCGTGGACGCAGGACGTGTCGTACTGTTCCGTTGTTCCTTCGGGTAAGTACTGTGATTTATATTTTTAAGACATTTACAAACAAATGACATCTATACTTTAATTTATATTACTAAATGTCAATGCATTTAAGTGTCAACTTTTCATTTCTTATAACATTTTATTAATAAAAAGTAATTTGAAACGATAAAACTTTAAATTAAAATGGGACGGTGTTAGCTTCACCAGTTTAAGTCGTGGCAGGTATCAACGACCCGTAAGTCGGCAATGGCAGCAACGTAGCTTTTTGTTTTAATTTTCTTTTATGTTATTGTATCACACTAACACAAGTGGTTTTATGGACCAGTTTAAATCTAAGCTATGAGTCTTCATAAAAATCTATTAGCGACTAAACTTTTTTGTCTAGTGTTTACCTTTTAGCGTTGTCAATTTATACAAAGTTATGATATTTTTCGAGGATCGATATCGAATAGTTACAGTAGTAAATCATTGTTTTTTTGTTCAAACAATATGCATTTGTTCATATTTTGTATGACATTAATCAATTATAATCTATTTTATAGTCTGATGGTCAAATTAATTAAAATAACCATTTTTTTATGGGTCGGTAATACAATTTAGATTTATACTTACATACTTTATTACCGACCCATGTGGGTCGGCAATAGCAACTATAGGAAGCTATTACCGATCGAATATAGATTGTTTAGTTTCTCATCTACAAATTCAAATTCAAATTGCTTTATTTGCAGAATGTAGAATAAAGATGTTTGTAGATACAGATAATATTGATCCTTAAACATTCTGCTCGTAGTTGAGCGTGCAAATATATTTTTACTACTTTTATGACATAATAGGTGCCTATTAAAAATGCTTCTTCATGGTTAAATTAACATAAAACATATAATTATATTTTTTTCCAGAAATATGGAGCCACAAAAGCGGCGAAAAGTATACAGTAAAACACAACTCGCCGAAGCAATCAATCAAATAGCATAAGGAAATATCCTAGAGTTTGAAATCCTTAATTTAATATATGTACATATATTAATGTTGATTAATTTAAAAGTTTATAATTATTTAGTTCATTACTAAGAAGTACTCGTTTGTTTTATTAAAAATAACTATAATAAAAAAATACGAATATATTTGCATTTTTATTTCATTTTATTAAGATCGGTAATCATCATCATTACTAGCTTCTATACATTCCATTGCTGGAAAAAGGCCTCCTCTCACATACGATCGGGAATAGCTGCATAAAAATCGTTAATAGCTTCACAGCCGTTTTTATGGGTCGGTAATTGCAACAATCGACTAAGTCACATTGTAAATTATTTTTTACAAGATAATCCTTTATTAGAATGTATTTGCTTCAATAAAAACATTTTTTATACATAACACTAGCATATAAAATGAAACTATAAATCTTTAGAAGAACCAGTATACTTAAAAAATATGGTTGATTTGAAAATTGCCTTAGAGGGGTCGTTAATACCTGCGTTTACCCTAAATCGAAAAAAATTAATTAATGAAAACATACAAAAATAATTTTGTTCAGGCGATTAAGTATCGTTATTTAGGAGAAACAGTAAATATGGAAATAAATTTTACATTCATAACACACATCCTTATGGAGAGTCTGTACTTGTAAGATTTTTTACTCTCCAAAGAGAGAGAGTTTAATTTTTCAAAGAAAATAAATACTTATATTGAAACCTGTATACTAAGTTCACCAAACACCTTCTGAACAATGTTTCCCCCACGTACATGCGATATGTGATATTCCAAGTTGGTACGAACCACCGAATTACCGAAACACAGACTAATCTATTACATCGGTAATTCGGATAACGCTCTCAGATAGCCTCGCTTGCATGCTACACTGTGTCGTGATCTACGGAATGCAAGGAACTAGTTTACGAAAAGATTTATTTGTATGTAGGTAACAATATAACAAATTTTATCAAGAAGATTTTTTCATCAAAACATTAATGAATTTCTTGATTAAATCTTGTTGAGCAAATAAGTTTTTGATTAGAGCAATAAGCAACGTTTAAGTAACAAATAATAACTAAATAGAGTAGATGTTTGGTACTCCGTCTTCTTATAAGTTTACGAGTCAAACAATATTGTAATTTCGCAGTAAAAGTAATTTTGTTTATGTTTGTAGGAAATAATCACTGTAATTACTGCGAAATATATTTTTCTTTCACCAGTGAACAAGTACAATATTAAAAATCACGAATAAAACGATAATCCACTTCATAAGCCTTCAAAAAAATTTCAACAACTTAACTATCTTTTCATGAAAAGAAATGTAGTTTCTTCCGCTTTTTTTTCTTTATTTCGTAGTAGTAAGCAATATTTTTAACTTATTCTAATTCGGGATCTATTCTATATCTTAACTTATTTAAATATCGGGATCTATTTTAAGCGTTCAAAGCTCTCATCTATATAGTAAACATGCTCACTTATATCTCGTTTTTCGCTTTCCACGAGGCAAAGAAGTGGTCAATCACTTTTCTAGTACTGAATAAATGAAAGTACATATTCTTAGAACCGCTGTGTACGACCAACCAAGGCGCTATCAGAGCTTCCTCAATCGACTTACGATCAAGTCGATACCATCTTTCTTGGAACTTGCATACAATTGCGGAACTTAGAGTATCATTTATGGTGTTATTGGTACGTTTACGAGCAATTTAACTTCTATCGTGGTTTTGATCTGTGTATGTGCAAGATTTAATGATAAGCAAGTGTGAATGTAGATTATAATTTGTTTTATTAAGCTTTATTTGGAATTTTAGTATATGAACGATAATTGTATTTAAATGCACCAAAAACTCATGACACGATCTATATATAATTAGATCTATAGAACTAAGTATAGACCATTGCAATGGTTCTTAATGAATTACTTCCTAAAGTGGGCAAATGATCAGTCGTTTATACTTTTAAGTTCGAACAGAACGAAATAAAGACTTTCTGTATGTGACGTTAATGAACTGATCACTGAATGTATTGGTAGACGAAATAATTAAATGTTAAAATTGTATCTTACCTACTTTATTTGAAACTATCATCAATAGTGTAGTTAGTTTTAAACTTTTAAGGTAAACATTTTGTTCACCTTACACCTTAGTATTTTATGACTTTTGCATATTAATATAATAAATCCATAACTCTCCTCTCATAAAAAGTACTAGTGGGATATTATAATTTAAATATTACCATAAAACCGCCCGCTATCTCAAAACACGTAGCGACGCCATTTTCCTTTTTCACGAGAAATTTTAAAGTGTAAAACATGTTAACTGATGTTAACGTGCTCTGACTATTACTGAGATTGCATTTAGTGACTTGTCATTTTTATTAGCACGTGCGTCTGTCTGTACGTGCCCTAATGGGATTATATTGAAGTATGGTGTTTTAACTGCATTTAGAGTTTATTTGAATTTAACAACCTTTTGTAACTGACGTAGAAATAGCAGTGATTCTCAGTTCGTGGTGTAAAGTGTTCTAAGTTATCTTTTGAGGTGTAATTACATCATTCTTATATGGTTCTTATCAAAAGCGACGTGAAAGTCAGAGTAGTATTTGTTTTACTTTAAATTAGTAATTATTTCCCTATATAGGCACTATTAATGTCCTGTTATTTCTTAAGAATTTATTGTAAAGTTTATAAAATTTAACTCCATTAATATCTTTAACTTTAACGTACACATAATAAATTTAGTCCACGTCCACACCATCCACCGTGACCACGCTCGCTATAAAGTGCAACGTCTTGTTAAATAATAATGAATAGATCGTATATTCTTACGTGTATAACATGTTGAATTTAGGGCTAATTTTTCAATCCTTGGTTAAAACTTATCCATTCAATAACGTATTAAACTACCATTTCAAAAATGTATTCTAATTGTCCGTATTTGACAGTTTACAGGTGACATTTTAATATGTTCGTGTAATACTTTATTGGACGGATAAATTTTAACCAAGGATTGAAAAGTCAGCCCTTAGAGGAAAGTGTATTATGTTTTGTAGGAAATAACAGGAAAACTATCCATTTAAATACGAGGATAGAATATAAAATTTATGGTTAATTAAGGATTGTGTTTATATTGTAAATAAAATATACCCCTCTTTTTGTAAATAAAGCCTACTTCGAATACATAAAAAATGACGGTTTGTAAGTGTGTTAAGGTTGCTATATGAAATGAAACAAATACAAATTAGGCAATTAAAATTTAATCACAATATTAATAAAGAGATATTTATTAGACACAATACATTTCATCATACAATACCATAACACTAATATATACCTATAAAAATATTTTTGACTGATGATAACTTCATCCATTGTTCTAACATCAAGAACGGCTGAACAATAATTGAGCACATGTGTCCAAAGTCTTGGGCCGGGCATCGAACCGGCTCGTAAATCTGAACTATCTGCGATACACCGCTTGTCTGGAGGGCACTCACGGCTGTCTTCGACTTAAATTTACGGGCCAAAGGATAAACAATAGCGATTTAGCACACTTTTATTAGCTGTATCTGTATGTTTGTAAGTTTGTAGGTCTATATTACTCGTTAGACTCGATTTAGTGGGTCCCTAGGGTCCTTTAAATGGAAACATTTAATTCAAACTTTGTACACTTATCAAGAATTGGTGGCAGTACAATAATTTCATGAATTTATTCTTAGTCAAGCGTGTATTTTAGTTTATAAAAATTATATGAATTGTTGTATATTTACGTACAAATGTTCATCGCTTACGATCAGACGAACCACTAGTTGACATGATAATGATAGTTAATCTATATATGACAACTGATTTATATGAAATTAACAAAATAATAAATGATTTGAAGTCTTCCAGCGCACCAGGCCTCGATGGTATATCTTGTAGATTTATAAAGCTAGCAAAAGAATATCTCATTAGTCCAATTGAATATCTATGTAACTTAAGTTTAGAACAAGGTATCTTTCCAGACATCTTTAAAAAAGCTATCGTGACTCCAATTTATAAATCAGATGATAAACAAGATGTTTCCAACTACAGACCAATATCTTTACTTTCAACACTGTCAAAGATTCTGGAAAAAATTATCAATAGCCGACTAATCAAATACCTAGAAAAAAACAATTTAATTACTACTTTTCAATATGGATTTCGGAGAGGAAAATCAACAGAAGAAGCCATACAGAGATTAACAACGTTAATTTATCAATATCTCGATGGAGGGGACAAGGTTGTTGGCGTGTTTCTTGATATAAAAAAAGCTTTTGATACAGTTTCGATTCCGATCCTATTATCGAAGTTGGAAAGCTTAGGAATTCGTGGTCATGCGCAAAATTGGTTCAGAAGTTATCTGTCTTGTAGAGAGCAGTATGTGAGAGTAAAACATGATATGAGTGATGCCTCGTCG